>OCZR010214671.1:12157-22682 GCA_900234385.1 Anemonia viridis | reverse complement strand
TGTAGCACGCTTTTTGTGTTTGTACACCATACTTTATATGACGTGGTTTGTTTCAGCCAGTCTTAACGATTTGCTAATTTTCCCCCGTTTTCTTGGAGCGTGTGATTCATTCAGCTGATGACGTTAATACAGACCAATGTAATCTACCTAACTTCATAATACCACATGTTTCTTCTTTCACACGCTGGTCACGACTACGTATTAAAGAGAAGCTTATACTTTCAAAGAATATTCAATCTTTAAATAGCCAAACCGGATCTAGAAAAGCTTTGTATTTTACAATACAACGTCTTTATTAAAACGCAGAAATTGTTTGTGATTTGATTCCTTTTGTTCTCTAACTAGGGCTGTCCTGTATGGCCCACGTTGTTTCCGCTAACGTCATTCCTTGATTACTAGCAGATTTTTGCTTCAAAGCCATAATTGTTAATTCTTGTTGTTCTTGTTGTTCTTGTTGTTCTTGTTGTTCTTGTTGTTCTTGTTGTTCTTGTTGTTCTTGTTGTTCTTGTTGTTCTTGTTGTTCTTGTTCTTCTTGTTCTTCTGTCACCCCCAATTAATAAATATCCAATTCCGAATTTTTACAGTTTTCAAAGACAGTTTTCACCTATATTGCTGCTGGTTCCTGCATATTATCATAAACCATTCTTCGCTAACAAAGCCATCGTAAACTATAGATATCCAAGATTAGCTAAGTTAGTCCGCTTTAGTTATCACAAGCCCTGATGACAGGAATATAAAATCTAAATGATTGTGTCATACATTTGCGCTTTGACGTTTGTCGCCTGGTTTGATTTATCTTGCTATCATTTTCCACGATTATCGAACTTGTATTAAGACCGCTTCTAGAAATAACCACAGATTGAAGTCGGACATGAATTCAGGCATGATTTACCTCGATTTAAACTCGGAGGCTATTGAAGGACCGTCTAAAAATATAGCAACTCAAAGACAGGTGTAATTTAAGAACATTTACCCTGACCTTAAGAACTATTTGACATTTCTTTTTCTTATTTTTTAGAAAGGTAAACATTGCTAAAATAATGAGTATGAGAGAGATATAAAGATGTCACTTATTTTAAGATAGTTTTGTATCATACACTTATCGTCCTAAAATGCCGGCACTAAACACCTAACATTGTTTACATACGAAATTTACTTTTAGATTCGTTGTCAAAATTTACAAAATCTCTCCAAAATCATAAAACAACTACTTATCATTATATCTTGATGGTTTTCAAACTTCTAGCTTGAATAACAAGACCGATGGAACTTGATTCCCAAACATCACCTACAAAACCGCCATGATTTTGCCTGGCAGAGAAAATGGTGGATTCTTTCGGCGCGCGGTGCATTGTAGGTGACTAGTGTGATAAAGTAAAGAATGAAGGCAATAAAACAGGTTTATAGTAAGTAACTCATTTGATGACAAAACTAAGGATATATTCTAGCCAAATGACTTGCTATCCAGTGAAGTCTGGAATCCTATCCCACAAGAAGCCCAATGCATAACATAAAATATTTGAATAAGAAACGCAAGATTTCGCATTCATAAACTTGTTGTGATCAAAGAAGCATGCGGAAGAAACGAACGCCAACGAACGAACGAACGAACGAACGAACGAACGAACGAACGAACGAACGAACGAACGAACGAACGAACGAACGAACGAACGAGTGAATGAATGGATGAATGAATGAGATTAGAATCAGCGAAAATATGACCGTGTGCATGGACAAAGCGTGCCGTAGCCTGTCTGTTTATTTCACACAAGACCGACGACATGGCCCGATTTTTTTTTTATTAATTTTTTTTCTTTGGCGAAAACACTCGAAAATTGACTCATCTGCAAAGGAACCTTGTACTGATCTTTCCCACGCGTGCAATGCATGGACACATTTAAAGAATATCAATATAATAATATGCATTATAAGAATATTGTCTATCTTTTTCTTTTTCTTTTTCTTCATTTCACCGCTAAAGAATTATATAGAAGGCATTTTCGTCATTTCCGAATGGGGAAATTATTTGTAAATATAGAAAATAAGTACTAATTTTAACTCACCGGATGTGGCCCAATTTTAGTGAAAAATACGTCATTTCGAATCCAATACATTTTTCCGCAAAATTAATAATAACAGCATTTTGTTTCAGTCGAATTTATTTAATTTTACCATTTCTTTAGATAAAATAAATTTGCTTTTCATGAACAGTACTGACAAATAACGTCTACCATACCAATCATTCCTGTTGTTTCGCATTATTGGTTTGATTAAGGGAGTGTTTCAAGGCCCTTGGCCTAATGATTTTGATGATTCGTTCCTTGAGCAGAATATATTGCATTTTAAGAATAAAGTGAATTATGATAGATAGGAAATAGCAAGACAGCGATAATGAAAACTTATTATTATCTTGAATTCGTTGAAAGATGCCGATGTTTTTTGGAAAACAAGAGCTTCTAGTTTTAGTCGAATGAGTTTGCAGACGATGAAGTGGTCAACACATCTAGACGATATCACTGTAATGTGTTTACAGAAAACAAGTCAAGAACTGTTTTTGAATTCGGGCGATTATTAGTGGGTCAAAATCGAGCTCTAGGGATTGAAAGCTTAGGTGTAAACTTCCATAACAATTCACATCGGGCTTTTCATAGCTCTCGGGTTTAGTTTACACAGTAACTATAGCTTTCAAACTGACACAGAAAACTGAACTATAACAATCAAAACAAAGAAAGACTATTGAAACAGCTATTCTAGATCATATTCCCTGAACAAAAACTACATTTTTTTACAATTCTTTTTAAGAATTTATTTTTAATCTCGTGAACTCAGTTCAACTAGCACAGTTCACCTGTGTCAATCTCTTCTTTATCCAGAATTGAATTTCAAAATGAACAAATATCTGAAGAAATTTGGTCATTCATGTCATACCCGGTCAGTAATGATGAATATGTATTATGAATTAGATATCAGCGAATTATGATCAAAGTTTTGTCATGTAAACCTCGCTTATAATCATAGCAGCTTTGTCCTGCTGTAATGAACGCGAGGTGACGTCAAAACGAGTGAGATATCAGCAAAATTAAGACCACATTTTTGCCAAAACAAAAACTCTAATTGAGTTTTCAATGATGGCTAAATTCCGGACGAAGAGAGAATATCATATAATATTTATGTGGATGCTGGGGAGGTCTTCCTTGAGAGTTTGAAAATACCACTATTAAACATGAAAACAACCCGTAGAAGAGAAGCTAATTTCGTTCATCTATCGACCCCTTGATTGGATATCGGTGTTTCAGCTCCTCCGGCCGTAGGCTTGGTTGGTTATCGTACTTCCCACCCCGGTAAGGAAAACTATCCTGTATGACTTGGCTAGTAATCATAGATTTTCATAATTTTTTTTTTATCTCTTTTTTTTCGTTTTGGTTGACAACGTTTTGCTATTAGATTTATCAGCAGAAATGGTACGTTTCGTGGACTCGATTTCTGACCACCGAATCGATCATAATTTAAGACAATTAAAACTCAAACTGACCCATCTGCTTCATGATATTTTTATTTTAGAACAATTCTCCTTCTTTATAATAAGAATTTATGTATTAAATTATCTCCACGTCATCTACATATGTACAATTTATATACATTTTACCGATAAGGTCTTTGCAATATAAAAATTCAATTTCGTTTATTGACAAAACGCATGTACAGGTGGTATATTATTCGTCACTCGAATGTTGTGAATCTGCAAGTTCTCTACTGAAGATAGGTATGAAAGTTCCTTGAGGCGATCATTGACCTCACTGCATGACGAGAGCACTGACGTCACTAGCCTAAGTGGCAGAACAGACAGGTCCAATACTCACAAGGATCAGGGGCAAGAGTCCGGCAAAGTCAACATTCCAAAGTTTTGGTTAAAAAACCACAAGAAATTGGCCGGGAAAAATCGTCTACAATATCGGTAATTAAAGTTCATGAGACTAGGTATTGTTTAGAGTTATTCTAGTAAGAAATTGGGTTAATTACTGTGAGTTTACAAATGGAATAATTACAGTGTTTAAAAGAAAGAAGCGAATTAATTTGTAGAAGAAAAAATGTAAAAAATTAAATTCTAAACGCCGCTAATCTTTAAATCCTAGCAGCATGGATAAGAGATCGTCTCGGAAAACGAGTCGAAAAGTTCGAAGTTACTGAGCTCACAAACTCAGCCATGTCCTTGTTACCTTGTTGGACTGCAACTCCCAAAGGCGATAGTCCGTCATCGTTTTTCGAGCGAGCATTCGCGCCATTTCGTAACAGAAATGAAACGCATTTTCGATTCCCGCCACAGACGGCCGCATGTAGAGGCGTCCAACCCTCACGGTCTCTTATATCCACATCTGCTCCACACTGAACTAGTACTTCTAGGCACCTGCTTTTGCCTTCGTAAGCCGCTTCGTGTAAAGCTGTAACACCACTTGCGTTAAGTCTGTTAACATTGACTCGTCCAGATAAAATAATGTTCTTGAGTGCGTAAGGATCATTGGCAGATACCGCTGCATAAATAGCATACGATGGATGGAGAAAACCCCTTGACTGTTCGATACGTAACTCCAACTGATCAACAACTTGGTCATCTGGGAAGCGTACTTCTTCTACCACAATTTTAGGAATAATTAATTCCTTTTTCTTCGTCGTTGACTTGAGATTTTTCCCTGGAGCTTTCTCCGTGCACATCGAGGGTGGAAAAATAAATATACAATGAGAAATGTCTTTGGGCTCTGCGCCATGTAAACGAGAGAGTTTTTTCTTTTGATAACGAGATCTCGAGGTTGTTGGCGAGAAGTGGCCGGTTTCTGGTAGCTCAGGAATCGCCGAAAGCACTTCTAAACCTGCCATCGGCCTCATTGGTGACGAAAAGGATTTACCCGATCTAATCAGTTTTTTGAGAAGCAAAATTATTTTGGATGCGATACTCTTTTTTCCTTTGATCTTCACTCTTCCAACCTCTCTAGGAAATGGTTTAGAAGAGCTCGCCTACATATGGTGTTATACACGCGAATCGATACGTTCTAAGAATAGAATCAAATCCATAACAACTGTGACAGTCATGACGTCAGAGAATAATTACTTTCCTGTGCGAGTACAATGGATATTTAGAAATGACAAAAGTGGATATCCATCAAAATGTTCGAGGAGAAAAGAGCTTTGGCAAAATTAGAAATCTCTGGAATTGGATTTAATTCGCTGGGGAAAATGCGTGGGGCTTATCAAAGAGGAAATCCATCGATGTGAACAAAACAAAAAGCAGAGTAGCTTCGAGACTTGAATCAATCATTTTATTCATTAGAATTTTTCTGAAAAATCTAGTTTATTCTTATTTTCGTTTCAGGAATAGAATATCTCTCAATTTTAAATAATACAAAAATTATTAATAAAACAATAATTCTGTTTTGAAAATTAGCGAAATCTTCAGCGTTTGAAGCGCTGGAAAAATCTGACAAAAAACCAATATGGCGAAATTTGAGTTTTCGTTTTCGAATGTTAGGAAATAAATGCCAACCTTTTAAGTTTGAACTAAGCTGTTTAAATATCGGCTTTTAGACGCCATTGAGAGACTATTTTAAATATATACTAGACTTTCTTTTTCACATGTTTGTGTATACATAAATTATCACATGTATAGCGTTTTAATTTGCCATGTTACGAAACACAACTTTGACATGTATATTCAATATATATAGTTTTATTTTTTTTAAGAAAAGCTAAAAATATGCTGTCTGAGTTAACGGGAATTTAGCCTTTAATACTCTTTATCCGTTAAAAGCGGTTGATCTGTAAATTTTAATGTTCGAATTCAGTTGAACTTGTTTTGCTTTCAGTCGCCTCCAGGCGGACTGACGACTATTTTTAAGTTTCATCTAAATTTAACCTTTGTTATCCAAAGAAACCTATGGATAGATCACACAGGATAATAACAGCTTGCTTTATACTGTCAAACAATCAATCCTTATCTTAAAACCTTGAAAACTTGAAATCAATTATAGGAAATAGGAGCACACGCTGTTCAGAAGGACAGAGGGCTCGGTTCGTTGCCAAATTGATCGAACCTGTCTTTATCACGATTTTGAGTCTTCGTACAGCGAAATCGAAGAACTCATTGATTACAACTCAAAACTCGAAAATCTCTGACTCTTTTCCTTCAGAATTAACCCGAACAGGAGACTCAAACTTTGATTTTCCCAAACCTGCCGCCTTTGCTATCGTAATTGCTATTTTTTTACTCGATCTAAAAGTACGAATAAACACCAACGCACTCGAGACCACACTTCAAAAACGCCGCACAGTCATCTTCACCTATCCCCAAATTGCTTATATTCTGAGTACAGTCTACAAGATCTTATTCTATTTTTATCTTCGTATTTTGGTTGATAATATCTGACCTGTCCAATTGAATTGCAGTGTATTTTAAAACCCTGATGAGTAAGATAATGTTCGTGATTTCCTGCACCTCTCCGGATAGCATTTAAAATAATATTGATGTTATTCTTTGCGGGATATTTTGATCTCACTTCAAGAAGCAACAAAGATATTGTTCAAAGATAACGACAATATGAACAGTCACTCTACAAACAATGCCTTCATTTTCCACCCCAGAAATTTTTTCCATATATACTCCAAATGTTAACTATTCATCTAGAATTATCAAGCTTAAGGCAAATCTCCCATTGTGTTTTTCTCATCCGGTTTTATTTTCAAGGTAGTTTTTCAATTAACCCCCCTAATCGTGTAAAACTTTGTCTATGCACGTACGGCCTTCTAGTTTAATCATTATGGTTTATGAAAAGTAGATTTGGCGCGAGATACAATGGCGCCGAGTATGCGGTGTGCTCACGTCCCTATCTTAAGATTTGTCGGCAACTGATCCTGTCTTACTGATTTAGAAGTATGAAAAAATAGTGATGTGTGTGTGTGTACATGTTTATGTATTCGTGTCTCTCTTGTGTGTGTTCTCGTTCTCGTTCTCGTTCTCGTTCTCGTTCTCGTTCTCGTTCTCGTTCTCGTTCTCGTTCTCGTTCTCGTTCTCGTTCTCGTTCGTCTCCTTCTCCATCTCCTCCTCGTTTCGTTTTCCTTTAAAGACACTAAAAGATCACTAAACTCAAACTAATTAAAGCCAGTCAGACTTCAATTATCAATATTGTGAAATTGTGAATAAAAAAAATGTGTGGGTTTCCCAATCCACCGAGCTCTCTTTTATTTGTTTATATTCAATTCGCTCTCTTCGGTCTTATTTCACTTCAACTCGTCAACAAAATCTTATTACCGGAAACATTCTTTGGCAAATTTTGTTTCTGATTTTCACGTTGGCTTCCAAAAACGCTGTAGCAAAAAAACCCTAACATTATACTGGCCATAAAACTCGCCTTTGAACACTAATCCAGACGAAGGAAGTCGATAATATTCCTGTAGGTCGAATTAGATTAAGAACTATAAGACATCATCCTTCCTGCCACTGTATTTATGCCTTACGTAACCAAAAAAAGAGTTACCAGACTGTCGGCTGGAATATTCGGTTAGTGAAAAATAATAATAATAATCCCTAATATTGAAATGGACTCGGAAATTGACTAAAGGCTAATGCGTGTGTATAAAGTTAATTTTGTTTTCGAAGAGACGTGACGCTGAGAGATGACTATGTAGATAGATCGCCGGAAAGTTGACGTGATGACATTGAATCGTGAGATATTAGTTTGTTATTCAAATGTTAAACTTTGCAGTTTCGAGTTTGTTCATTTCCCTAACATCTTTGTGCTTAAATTGGATTTAACTGAAATGGATACTACAATCACCAATATTGGATTCCCTCAAGGTTCATCACTAGGACCGATCGATATTTAGATTCCTAGCTTCAAATTGAATTGAAATGACAGCTTGGGATTCCTCATCCAATTTGCCAAATTCTAGGCTCAGCTAAAGACTTACAATAATAAGATGACGAGGATAAGGCTCGTTATCACTGATGCAAATCTTCCATGCATTTTATATTATTTTATTTTATATTTCATATTATTGCGAATCGAGCACGGATTTCTGCAACTTCATCATGTCGTCGTTAAACAAGCGGTGACTTTGGTGATATCCCACAAAAGTTTAATCAAAAGTTATCTGTGTATAAAACGAGTGTTAGAGGCTTCGATTAACGCACTTGATTTTTTTGACAATATAGCAGGCCCTTAGGCTAAGGGATGCGGAGATTGTGAATGTCCCCCTCTCCACCCCCCTCTCTTAAAAACCTTCGACAAGTAACAAAGTTTTATTAAGATTCAAAGCAATGTTGTATATATGATAAGAAACATTTGAAAACTAAAAAGCTGCTCGAATTGGCCTTGGCCAGGTACAACTAAGAAAAAAAATTCCAAAATCTTACAGTCTACTTCGACTGCACACCGTCCCATCCCCACCCCTTTCCGAGTTCACACTATGGGTGTGAATAGACTAGTAGTTGTTCTGCCCATGCATATCTGATATTTCCCGTTGACTGGACTAAAAAACGCATCGAGCCGTTTTGTCTGGTTTACCCAGTAATTATGTTCTGTGCGTAATAGACGTCTTGCAGCGATTTCTCTTAATCATTACCTGCCCGCGGCTCAGAACAGACCTCAAAACTTTCGTCTGTAAATTTCCCAATTCATACCTTGTGATGTTTACATGATCTTTTCTGGAGAAATGTTTCTTTATAATGTTTTCACATCCCCATGAACTTGTAGAAATAGGAATATAAATTCAGGAAGATCAAAGGACCAATATTCTCCAGAGAGCATAATGTAAGCATCACGTGGGTTTGAATTGGGCAATTCACATACGAAGATGACTTGGTCTATTTTCTCTAATTGAGAAATAAATATTTTGTACCAGAATCAATTTATTATTATTAGTATTTTAAAAAAATTATATATAATTCATATATTTCAAAAAATATTTTTAAAGCTGTTTTGAACAAATTTGCTGAAGCGAAACCATACAACGCGCCGCGAGGGGTAAGTGTCATGTTCGTCATGTGGGTTTGTCAGACTGTAGTTTCTCTCTCAGCAATGATATTGAAGCAGAAAGACGTCAAGACATAATGTAAATGCGCACCAAACAACCAGCTATTTCAACATTAGACTACAATTGTCCCTAAAGTGCTCAGGACGCTCAAATTTCCGACATTTCAGAAGAGGAACGTTTATGACGCATGTCAGTGAGACTGTAAGGATTTTTTTGACAATACAGCTCTTTCTTTCTTTCTTTCTTTTGCTTCTTGTCGCAGGATATGCTTTAGGATTGTGTATAGAGGGGAGTTGGAAAGGGAAAAGTGTACTCTAGTGAAACAATGCTTCGTGGACATTTGCATATCCAATTAACTAGAGCTAAAAAAACACGTCATTTCTTAGAGTATCATATCTTTGTTTGACAATTTGTGTAAGAGGACACATGAATATGGATGGTACAACTCAAACCATGCGTTTCACTATCAATAAAGCTTAGAAATATTACACCCCAGCTCAAGAGACCTATTGAGTAAGTAAGGAATTGAAGTGCACTCTTGTATATGTTACCTATTGTCATTTCCCCGCCATTTCCCTGCCAGCCCTCAGCTCTCTCAGGTTGTCACGAACAATTCAAATCCATCATACTCAATTTTTTTGTCGAAGAACTGACCTTTCTGAGCCAGATTAGCGACAGAGACACAACATTCAATATAATTATCTATCAAGACTGTATCTTGCTAACCAATTAACTCCAATCACGCAGAACACCGCAACTTGTTCGCTTCACCATGACAACTTATAAAAACAATGCGAGATTAATTGAACCTCAAAGATCAAAAGAATCATCTTCTGTGTCTAATTATCTACCTGCGGACCAACCGACCTTATGCGAAAAAATCGCCTTGGGCAACTTCGCCCACGCCACCTCTCATTTAAAATGGCGGAGGAACTTGAACTTCAAGCATGGTTTAATGTAAAACCATTCAGAACCAATTGATAACAAACTTCAATATGCTCCGCAACTGGATTTATGTTGATCATGTTTAAAAAAGAGTCACTTTCAATTATTTTTTCGCGACAAGGATGCTTATTTGTTTATTCATTTATTAATATAACTTTAACCACGATGTAAATATAAGAGTATATATAACTCGCCGTGATATGGTACGCACAACAGAGTGAGGCTCCAAATTAAGTACGGCCAGAAAGACTCGTAAATAACGAAAATAAGGACAACTTAATTAAATAGCCATATTGAAGAGCTATAAAGCAAATAGTGTTTACAGATCTTGATGTATACTGTCTCACGAAATCGAAATAGTATTTGAATAGGAGAAAAAATATTCGAAAAGATGCGATGGTAATGCGATCGTGCAATTTTTGTGATAAATTTTTTTTAAAACTTGGCACATATGTTCATTTTGAGTGCTAGAGTGGAAATATCCAATAAAAAATAGGGGTCACCGAATTCGTTGAGAAGATATATTTTTTCAAAGATGGGGCTTGCGGCTATGTTTTCG
>OCZR010214519.1:3424-15878 GCA_900234385.1 Anemonia viridis | reverse complement strand
CGTTCACTGCGCTCACTCGTGAGATATCAAATTGAACACTCGAAGATAAATTCCATATCTCCGCGCGTCCATGTATTATTCTCTATTTAACTAATGGTATAGGTATATTTTTGATCCAAGGTAATTGGTCATAAGAATGTCCCCTTGAAAACCAGAGTTAAAGAGTCAACAGAGTGGGCCAAGCTAGAACATTATGGCACAATGTCCGTAGAAAAATTTATTAGCTCCTTACACGATGATAAAAAAACAAGATGCCTGTTTGACTGGAGTCTATCGACTTTTGCACCAGAACTGGCCAAAGAAATCACAATACCTAGATACTTTGCTACAGATTTTCTGCAGAGAACTGAAAAGGGCTCAATGTACCGAGACAGTTGGCCGAGCTTGTTTATTGCACCAGAAGGAATGATTACTGATTTACATGTTGATTCATTTGGATCCAATTTTTGGATGGCACTTTTTGAAGGAAGAAAAAGGTAGTTTAGACCACTGTTTGCAGTTTTATTATTCCATCCATTTTCTTAACTTTAACCTTCAAAATATATGCATATCATTACCCAGGAACACCTATATGACATCATCATCATTTTTCCCACTAGGCATATTTCTGGCCTTGGGGCACTCCTGATGGGGAAAAACGTGCATCCATCAGTCGTTTTATGTCTGTTTTTGACATCATTGCCCCTCTCTTTTGAACCCTGTCCACACCCAGCAGCTTCTCAATTTTATTCCAAACTTTATTTGGTGTCCTGATTTCAAATAATATTTGTTTTTGCATCGTCCAGTTCCCTAGCCTGAACCATCATATCTAATATCCTTTATCAGATAAGCTGCTCCTGATTGGTTTAAGTCAGAGAATTTTTTTTAACCCACAAAATAGGAAAAAGTCGCTCACCAATAAAATTAATGTTGTCCATAATTTTGCCAACATCATTATATTCTAACCCATAACTTTCTGTACAACAAATATTGGGTATTGAAGATTCTCCATGATCTTACTGCAATTTTCATAATTATGCAGACAGTGAAGTTCAAATATCAATGTAAAAAATGGCATTTTTGCCGCTGCAAATCAATGATAATCAGACGTCGGTACCTTTTATTTTTTGACTGGCAGCAGTGAAAAAGCAAATTCCAACGGGTAACTCGTATTGTCGGTGTCCGCGCAATTACAAAAAATCGCAGTAACAAGGTGTTCAAACTGAGGATCACCACCAGATTAACCACTAACAATGTCCTGAATTTATATCAACAGATGGACATTTTTCCAAAAAGAAGATCTTCCCTGCCTTTACCCTCATTGTGATCAAGACTTTAATATTGTCTTTGATGTGAATTTTTCAAACCCAGACCTTAAAGACTTCCCTCTCCTTAGCACCATTACTCCTATCCAGTGTATTCTGGAACCCGGAGAACTCCTCTATGTCCCACATGGATCGCCACACTATGTCGAAACACTTGAAGACTCATTGGCTGTATCATCGAACTTCATTGATCTCTCAAACTATAAGAGTGCTTTAGAGGAATTAAAGATTATGGGGATCGTTGATCCACAAGCTGAGAGTTTGTATAACCAATTGTCCAGTGATAACTTTCCCACAAAGATGTGGAGTGAACAGAAGGATTTGAAATGGGAAGAGTTTAAAGAATGGCCGCGGAATGAATATGAAATGTACAATATTGACTTAGTGGACTGTCAGGAATAGGTCATACAATATACAGACTGATAAGATCGTATTTTATTTAATTACAGTGCAACTTACAAAAGTAAGACTGCAATTAATGACTGTATTAGCATACTTTTATGCTTAGGCTTTTGTATGTTACTGCTATGTTCATAAACATGCGAAATCTGGTATGGAAAAATATTTTTAAATTAGGCTGTTAAATGAACAAAATTTATTATTGATATTTAAAAGGAGAATTAATCAGTGATTTTCGGCTGGGTAAAAAAGAGTGTTCTGATTTAAAAAAGAATATAATTCTATAACAAAATTAATGTGAATGTATTATTTAAAAGAAAATTACATCCCTTTATATATTTTAGATGCATTTCAAATGTTGATCTTCTTGTGAGCTGAACCTAATAACACAGTCAGGGGAGCCAACTGAAAATATTATTTCATATTGTGGAATCTTGATATCCCCTACCCCATAATATATTATGAATGCTACTATAGTTATAGCCTGCATGCATCCAAACATTTACTTGTAAAGAAAAATATTGAGAGATAATCTGGATGCAACACAGGCTACCCAGTAGTTTATAAAGAGTGATTTTACATGGGCTGTCATAAACAGTAAGCATAGTAGCATTTAGTACACTGGCAAGAATTAGCCAGTCATCATAAAATGATAGACAGATTGAGAAGATCATATTTTATTTAATTACAATGTAACTTGCAAAAATAAGATCTTCTCATGGCGCCAAACCTATAATAACACGGTCAGGCAGGAGCCAACCCAAAAATATTTCAAGTTGTGGAATCTCCATATCCCTTACCCTAGCTAATATATAGAGTGATTTTCTTGGTCTGTCATAAGTAGTAAGCAAAGTAGGAATATTTTAGAGGATAAAATGGATGCCAATGATCTTGGAAATGTATCCCCTAAACAGTTCCACGATGCACTGCAATGCAAAACCCAGTTTTTTCCTCAATTTTAGAAAAATTAATGCTCACCATGCCTGTAATTCATTCTATTTTCATTGTAGTGTAATTCATGTCTGTATTTTGTTTGTACTCAGAGAAAAGTTTTAAGGTCATAATCATCTAGAGTAATGTATATTTGACATATAGTGCAAAAAATGTCAGAAATAAACATCAATCTCTCATTCTAATTTGTGGAATGCTTGTTTTAGTAAGAAATCCTATTTACTAATAATTGCATTGCTGATAAAGGCCCTGTTTGTGCATGTTATTTCTAATTGTCTTGTCTGGCGATGATATTAAGAGACAAATTTCTGGAGAATTGCACCTTATAACTTACATAATCATCTTGCAATTTTTGTGCCTTGCATTGCATGATGTACAGTAGAACAAACTTACAGTGAGGACACACTAACTGGGGCCACTGGACAGATAACAGTATTAGCCAATCAGATCATCCCGTTCTCACAGTCATTTCATATAAATCAAATAAACACGGAAAACCGGACACACAACAGCATCGAATATGAGTTCTAAAATTTCTGCAAAAAATCCCTTGTGAAAGGTCTAATTATCCCAAAATGATAAAGTAAATATTTTTCTGTCCTCCTGCATACGAAGAATCACGAATTTTGAATTTGTTGGAATGTCAGTGTTTTAGGTGTTATCTGATTGGTCAGTTTTCCTCAAGTGGCCCCGGTTGGTGCATGTGTCCTCACTGTAAAGACTGAAGCAACTTGCAATGTGACTCGTCATTGCACAGTGCCAACCCTCCAGCACCTTTCACTTTTTTTCACTTCATTACTGCTGCATTTCAAGCATTGTGCAATAATTTGCTAAGAAAATTGCAGTTTGACAGGAACAAAAGACACTAACCATTTTCACATGTTCTCCATATTATGCTGTTTATTTCAGGTTGGCACATCAATGACTAAAACTGGTAAATGTTATGCATTCCTGTGTGTGCTCCATTAACCAGTAATTGAACAGTTGGTCAAATGAAGACAAGGTATACATTTTTATTGACAACCACATGTTCCCAGCTGTCGGTCAAGACTTGGGGGATCAAAATTGTATCTCTTGACAATTATTGGCCAAATAGCTGTTATTAAAGCTGCATGCAAATGCAATGCAAATAAGACAATAAGCATTATATCCACCCAATAGCCCAGTGACGCAAATCAAATTCTCCCATATGTTTCCTTCTGCAGGTAAAACTGCACAGATTACATAATTCAACAGAAACAGACAGAAAGACCCTCCCATACATGTGTAGAGGCCAAACACTACATTAATTTTACTATAGAGATGAAATAGATTCATTTTTGTTTCATGGATTAAGCTAGAGTTTGCACTAAATCCAGAAGTTATATAAGAGGTTTTAATCTTAGATCAATGTTTCAATCAGTTATTCTCTTGTGGGATGAATAAGTGGTTGGACAATTACATGAACCAGACATTTTTCTCTCACATGACCAGGCAAAATGTAAAAATCTGCAGTAGTTAAATTAATCATGACTTGTACAATATTTTACAATTTTGTCAAAATCGTACAAATAATTGAATACTAAAGACTGAACTATTGTACATTTTACGGGTGAATATGTTCAATTATTCATGTGATCTTAACCTATTTTATATCTTCTATTTCAAAGTCCAGCTATAAGGTAAGGTAAATAAGGTAAATATCCCAGATGTGCGTGTATTAGAACCACGTCGTTTTTTGTTTTATTTGAGTAGCCATCCAATCTAATCCTTCAAACAACCCTTGTCCTTTAACAGCACAAGCGGACTGCACAAACCAAGGTCTATTGCGGATTTCATTTAGTTTTAATTTCTCACGGACCTCAGAAGCGCTCAAAGCTTCTGGCATATCTTGTTTGTTAGCAATCACAAGTAAGATAACGTTCTGAAGTTCGTCTTCATTCAGAAGTTTCTTTAGTTCGAGTTCAGCTTCTCCTATCCTTTCCTTGTCCGCGCTATCCACCACAAAAATCAGCCCCCGACAGCCTTGAAAATACACTCTCCACAAGCTTCGGATCTTATCCTGACCTCCTATATCCCATACAGTAAAGCTAATATTCTTGTAAGTGACTGTTTCGACGTTAAATCCTAGTGTTGGAACAGTAGACACCACTTCGTCTAACTTGAGTCGATACAAGATGGTGGTCTTGCCTGCATTATCAAGCCCAATCATAAGGATCCTACACTCTTCTTTACCCAGAAGACGACCGAAAATCGACGTGAAGAAGTTTCCCATTTCGTTTAGGTTGGATTCTTCGCAGCTAACTGTCACAATTGATGAGAAAATCCCATTCAAAATACCAGTATTGTGTTTCTGCTGCTGTCGACAAATGATTCAAAACCGACACATCACGACTAATTTGCATTTCGTGAGCGGAACAAAATTATGAACATAGATATCGCGGGCTCATAAACAAGATGGCCGACGTTCGGTGGACCAAACTTGTTACTGGCCAGAGAAATATTTCATTTCTTAGCAATGCAAGAATATGTGTCTGCAGAAAGAGTCGGATGAAGAGATTTGGTTTTCAAACAAGGCTGTTTTATCAAGGTATGGACTATCGTTGGAAGACACTGTAAATTATTAGAGGTATTTATGGTATAATTATGTCAAAAGACCCCAGCTATCCCATGGTTCTTCTTGGGTATAACATCCATATATGCATAAGAATAATAATTATGAGAAAGCAAGGGGTATGAAGTAAGCCCAAAATGTGCATTGCATGAGGGGGAGTGGGGTCCGTTAAACCTGGTGCACTTTGATTATACATGCTAGACCCCCTTCCCCATGTAAAATACATTATGCAAAAAAATCAATTGTTGCTTATCTAACATCAAAGATGCCAGATAAATACCATACTTACTAGTTCTCTTTTAATCTCATGAATTTAGGGAATCCCAAATTGTCCAGATTACCAGTTATCCATCATGACGAGTACAGCTGTCCATGGCCAACAAACCACAGGTTCAAGATGGCCAAATTTACAAAACTGATGGAACATCTAATCAAGGATAATGTGGTTGATCCCAAACAAGTACTGAACCCTACCAAGGCTTCATATGATGATTTAATAACCACACATAGTCCATATTATGTTAAAAATTTTATCACAGGGTCAATAACAGCGGAAGAATTAAAAAAGACTGGGTTTCAGTGGTCAGAAGGATTAGCGAACAGGTGTCAAATGGAAGTAGGTATGAATGTTATATAATGACAGGTAAGACAGATGGCTGTGCCTTATTAAATTTGAATCAAAGTGATACAAAGTGAAAAAGAAATTCTTTTTCAATTTCATGTTTCATTCAATATTTTTGATTTGTTTGTTATAGGTGGTACAATTCTTGCTGCCAAGATTGCATTGCATTATGGTCTAGCATGCACTACAGGTGGTGGTACACATCATGCATACCCTGCACATGGTTCAGGATTCTGTATATTCAATGATTTAGCAATAACATCCTTCCATCTCCTTGATAACAATCTTGTATCGAAGGTCATGATTGTTGATCTGGATGTTCATCAGGTATGATTCAACAGTGTTACAATTAATCAAGATCCTCAAGGCAAGACTCTCTAAAATCTACAATGTGAGAGTTCTTGCAACTTGTGGTCCTATTAAACTTTGTTGCATTGTGCCATCATCAACCTCTACTACCAGAATTCCTTGCACACTTTCTTTTGTTAAATTAATTAGCACCTGGTCCAATGCTCTCACTACTCTCATGAGGAAATACCAATTTGAATTTGCAAGAAAATTCACAAAGGCATTCTGTTAGGGGTAGTAGAATTTATGCAAACACCCAGGGCTTTTGATCACTGATCTAATACTTTGCCCCAAATTATTTTCTTACAGGGAGATGGAACTGCATTTATATTTCAAAACAACCAAGATGTTTTTACTTTCTCTATGCACTGTGAGAAAAACTTTCCAGTGCGCAAACAGAGTAGTGATTTGGATATAGGTCTACCATTTGGGATGAAGGATAAAGAGTATATGGATACAATGAGAACACATCTTGCATGGTTGTTGGATAGTTACAGACCAGATATAGTGTTGTATGATGCTGGAGTAGATCCACATAACGACGATGTTTTAGGGAGACTTAATCTTTCTGATCAAGGTAAAAAAAATTTTGTCTTATGGAATGTTATTCAGGATAAATTTAATTTCTCACTAAATGCATGAGAGGAACAACTTTTCTCTGCAAATCGCGTTGCAACAGAGTTGTGACACAAGTTGCAAGAGGGTTTGCATGATGCAACAGAGATACAATCATTGCCAAAAGTAGAAACATTCTACTTTAAGCAATGACTTCTGCAATTTGTCTCACAACATTTTTTCAAATCACACTGTGTGCTAGACACTGCAATGCTCCATGTAACTAAGTGTTGCAACACTGTTGCAAGAAAAGTTGCAGAGAAATTCCTCTCACACCTTTATGACAATATTATGTCTTTACTAGGGCTTTTTGACAGAGATGTTGGAGTACTACAGATGTCATTATGTCGAGGGATTCCTTGCATAACAGTAATAGGTGGAGGTTATGATGACAACATTGACACACTGGCTGCACGGCACTCAATTGTCTTTAGAGCAGCAACAAAGGTTGGTTCAGAGTTCCCACTAGATTTTGAGACAAGAGGTCCTTGGGACTCTCTGACATGTCCCAGGGACACACAGATTTCTCAGAGCCTGCATCCTTTTCAATTTTTGTGCATCAGGGATGCACATTTGTGCATTAATGGGAACTCTGTTGTTTGACCACAAAATTCACTTTCTTCATAATATACAGCATGTACCGAATCAAAATTGATTAGCAATTTGAATAAGTATTGATCTGGGCTTACTAGCCCAGCTTCATACAAGTAAAAATGCTTTGATGTTTCCATGCGAACATGAGGATTATCACATGATTATGATTTAACACATGTATGCTTCAATATGCACTGTATGCATTTGTATATTGAACCAACATATATTTAATGCTGTGAATGTAAAACATTATTTGACAGCATTGAAACATTTGTACATAGAAGAATGCTGAATGTTTCAAAAATGGTCATACTTTTGCACTTCTGCAACAAGGCATAATAATTATAATATAATTATAATATAATATATTATTGGTCAAAACAAGTGGAATAACCCTTCTTATAGGAATTATGGAGAATATTAATTTATTATTCTGTTATTCATATTTCAAATCCTCATACTTTGTTGACAGTACAATAACATTAATTTTTATTGCTGTTCTTTTAGGTTTGGTCTGAAAATGTTAGTTGATGATGACAGTCTGTGGTACAAAATATATATTTAAGGTTATAATATTATTGTATAAAATTAATATTGGCATAGAATTTATAAAATAAAGCTCATACTCTGTGACTAAAAGCCATTTGGAGGGAGTTCTTTGACAATTGAGGTTTTTCAGTGTGACGTCACAAAATCTTAAAATTTTATCTTTTCGTTTTATCTGGAAATGGAGTTCATATTCGAAATGATCAAGCAGATATTAGTAAAACAGCAAAGTTTCATGAGCATCGCACATAAACTGTCGAAGCTATGATTTTTCAAAAACACGAAATTTAACAGAGAAATGTATGCTGACAGGCAAATTTTGCCTCAGTGACAACATATATTCCCTTGTAAAATTTCGTGTTTTCAAAAAATAATATCTTTAAGACGTTTCACGGAACTTCTCATTTTTACTAATATCTGCATGGCAATTTTAAAAATGAACTTCTTTTTCAGATTAAACAAATTTTTCTGAAGTGTGATGTCACACGAAAAACCTCAATATTGATCAATCAGAATGAACTTGGTCCATTGTAAATTTGATTGATGGAAGCCAAAGCATCTGGTGTCAGTAGCTGTCACAGAAATATAGAAAGCACTGATGAAAGGTCTGTTCTGCAACATCACTACACATTTACCATAAGAGCATCATAAATTCATTTCCCATAAGTGAAGTATGTGGTCGTAAAATGAACAAGTTGCCACCAAACAAGAGGTATTTCTTGAGTTTGTTGAATCATTTTCGATTTTCTCATTTGAGTTCATTTCACTTCCACTGTTCAGGTTTTTACTGTTACCAGT
This sequence comes from Anemonia viridis, assembly GCA_900234385.1. Classification (NCBI taxonomy): domain Eukaryota; kingdom Metazoa; phylum Cnidaria; class Anthozoa; order Actiniaria; family Actiniidae; genus Anemonia; species Anemonia viridis. The sequence goes on along the minus strand of OCZR010214519.1, from coordinate 7,108 downwards.
GTACCAGTCTGCACCATATGCTAATTCATAATTTTCCTTGTAAGATAACAGAATCTCAAGCCCATGACAATCTGAAGGAGCAAATGAAAGAAAGAATGAATGAAAAAATTTTGGTCGTAATAATTTTCAGTCAACAACTATTTAGAAATTTAGTGTGTCCAGGCCTTACAGTGTACATGTACTTCCTAGTCACCTCTGCAAAATTGTACAATTACTGTCATGATTAATTAATTGGTTTTGGTGGATGCTGATCAAGGTGTTTCCACAGCATTCCAAAGGCATGAGCCCTTGAAATCTTGTGTTTTTCAACAATGTCATAGAAACATTTGATGATGGCCAGCAAATTGTGGGTGTGATTGGGAAGCACCTGCAAAGAACCTGAGTGTATATATGTGAGTGACCATCACCTGATGAAGACTAACAGTCACAGGATTCGTGCTACTCCTTGAAATCCTTAAAAAGCCCTGGAGTTCAAAACCCATTTTTAAGTGCACTTGAAAAGCCCTTGAAAAAAAATTAATAACAAAGTTACTGGGTACTCCTGGAATACTCCTTGAAATTGCAAGAGCTGTTTTGAAGATGTAGCACGAACCCTGAGTCTGCAGTCGAAACATTGCAGTCCTTGACAAATGACCCCCAACCATGAAACACACAAATATGACAATTATCATTTTTTTCAATAATGGTTGTTTCTCACCTTTGTCATGAGAATAACCTAACACATGAAACCCATCATACATTGATGCTGTGAGCATTTGATTCCCAGAATGAGGATGCCACTTAATGCGCCACACTCCTCCTCCAGGACTAGATAAGCATAAGGGTTTCTTCATTTGTCTTGTGTCCCAGATTAGAATATTTTCATCATAACTGCAAGACAATATTGCAATATTTTAGCAAAATATTCCCAAAAATCTTGTTTAATAGACCCCTTATAGCTACTGTGTGATGTTTTCCCCTTGAGACAGCTTTTCATTCCCTAGATATAGTATCACACATGTTTGCTTATTACTTTTATATGAGAAGAAACCTGAACATGGATCAGTGCAAATCAAACTTTTCATGAAAATACTTACAGAATGCTTAGTGAAAGACAATGAGGAGAAAGTAACATTTTTTAGTGATTTAACAGTAAATAGAAAATGATAATCCCATGTACAAGTTTAGTGAATGTGTTGTCAAATCTTACCTTCCAGTTGCCAAAATGTTTTCATGAACAGGATTGCACTGCATGCTGCTTACACCCATCTCATGCCTAATTGAACATAACCTTATGTTATTATAGGAATATTGAATCAGATGCTATCTTGTTTTAACCTGTTGAACACTGATAGCTTTCTCAAGAAGGTAATATAATGCTACACATTTATAAATAAATTTCAAAGGAACTTATTGAAAACACAGGCATCTACTTAGCTTTATGCATAAATCTTTATCCAATTTTTGCGGAATGAAATGTTCATATGGCTAGTACCTTTTGGAATTAAATATTGGTTGAGTACAGTCTGTTCTTGTATCCCACCCTTTAAAGCGGCAGTCATCTCCACCTAAAAATGTTGCAAAGTTTAAATCAGGGATGTCATAGTTGCTATGTGATAATAATTCACACTTGTTTCAAGTCAAGGCATTTGGGTCAAAAATTATTTTATAGAATATAAACTCATCCAATTTATTGTGAAGACTCAAAACAACTGCTTGAAAGAGTGTAATTTTGATACGTATCAGAAACAGAACACAAGTTTTTTATTTGGTTTTATGTTTAACTTTACCTGAATAAACTACATTGGGTGTCCATTTGTTAAAGGCGGTTATCCATGCTTCATAGTCATGAGCAGTCCATTGTAGGAGTTGACGAGGCTCTGGTGATGTTGCATTGCACTGCACAAGCGTAATCTGACCCTTTGAATCACTTACAACACATTGAAGCTCACTAAAAAATAGTAACAAAATCGATTTTTGTTGGCATTGGTGATAAAATAATAAGGCAGGGGAAAACCAAAGAGGTTGACATGTGCAAAACATAATAGTTCCAGCCCAAGAATGTTTTACCAATCTTACTTGGTTGTTGCCAATGACCAGTCTAGAGATAGACAGATTTTTTCTGGACCAACAGATACACTTGTTTTCTCTTTTAATCCAAAGGTGTCATCCTTGAAAAATATTCAGTTCAAGTTTTAATCAGCATTACCAAAAGAAGCAGGTATATGATATGATTTAGGGATAAATTTAATCATATTTTATTTACATTTGTCATAGAAAGAAAGAAAATTATAGTAATTTAGTGAGAAAGGAATATAAAAGATGAAAGAAAATTATTCAAGCTTAACCCCTTCTTTTGTCTTTTAATTTTATTTCTTTGTCATTAAAATTACAAAAGTTCTTTCTTCCTATGACAACCTTCTTGCAACTAGGTGTACCTCTTCTGGTGAGAAAGTGAAAAGCCTCAGCTCTGTTTCAGCGCTCACTGCTCCCAAAAGAGCTTTGTTATTAACTTCTTTGGGATACCTGTAAATATCATATACTAAGTATAACCTTTCATATCATTGCAGTTTTTAATTTGCAATCCTTCAAATGGATGGATAAATAAATGAATGATTATCAAAGATGGATGTACCATTTCATGTCCAGAATCCCAGCACCCTCTGAAGTTGTGAACAGTTTCTTAAGATTTCTGTGTAAATAAAAGAAAAGAGACCCAACCTTAAATTATAATACAAAGTGAAATGAAACTTTAAAGTAATTTTAGCTCACTTTTCTGACTCGTCCAGACGGTACAATTGTATATTTCCCACGCGTCTCGAAGGGAGAGCGTGTGTACCTTCTTCTTCTGATGAATCTGACCCCGTGAGATTTTTTGATTCAAGAAGTTGATAAGTACCACACACTAACACATCTTTAAAACTTTCTATTGGACACCATTCTACAGTATCCGCATAAAAACCCGTATCTTTAGTACAAAGTGTTTTGTACGATGGCATTTTTATTTTCAAGGAAGATACAGATATTTACCAGGCGTTCCACAGCCTATACCGAGGAAGGCCGAAAAGTACTAGCACTAGTATTTATTTGTTTTCATTTTAGCCACAGGGAACCCGAGCTCGTTTGGATGATAGAATCTACTTTCTTTCTAAAATTTTTAATCACTTTCAAGCAGAATCCCTCAAATTTATATGCAAAAACGAATAATTTGATCTTTAAGGTTGAAAAGAGAAGGAGAGCAATTTTCAAAAGAGGCTTTTGGAGGTATTAAGTGTACGGCTGTGGTTTGAGGCAGTTTCATATCGAAGTGAGACTGACTCAAGTAAGTTTATATTCATTATACATCATTGTAGCTCGTTTTAGCTCGTTTTGATAGCTCATTGTAGATTGTAGATCATTGTAGTTCATTGTACATCATAGTAGGTCATTGTAGTTTCATTGCGTATTTTAGAAACTACGAGTCCTTCCAACATTCAAGATAAAATTGATAGAATTGAATTCACTTTGCTCAGATAAAATAAATGTCGAACTAAATAAATTGACCATCATGTAAATACTACTGGCTTGTAAAAGACGTACCCATGTTTTGTTCAGTTGCTTTTGATCAATGTTTCTTCGGGATTTGACGGATGTTAAAACTTCCATGACATAACAATACTTCGTGTTTACAAACATTAGCATCCTAGCCTGAGTAGCGCCCAAGGG
>OCZR010214220.1:0-11714 GCA_900234385.1 Anemonia viridis | reverse complement strand
CTATGGCACTATTCATTTGGAGCTCCGCTTTTAGGCAATGCGTAAATCTATATATTAATTTACGCAGCTAGCCTGGGCCTAGTATAGACTAGAGATGCACGCTGCGATCCTCTGCAAGATTGCCTATGCAAAACGAGCAAGAGACTGGAAAAGAGCACTAGTACTGCATATACGATCGTTTTTGAAACAATTTTCGTACAGTTACATATCTCAAATCACTGCAAAGTTATAAGGGGCGGTCCATTAGATTGGGGGATGGGCAAAAAAGCACCCCAAAAAATCGAAAAAAATCGTGGACAGGAAACTGAAATGCCGAAAAAAAAATATTCATGTGGAAGCTCCAAAAAATTCCTGCGCATGCACAGCAATGACGGGTAAAAAAAATCCTGTACAACATATTTGCCCAACCCACCACCCCTCAAAAATCTAATGGTCCGTCTCTAAAGCATTTGAAATGTCGAAAAAAAACATGAAAACGAGGCTGGTCGGGCTTGTTTCTCTTTTTCATACTAAATTAATGGAATCCTTCTAAATACAAAATTTTGTAACTTTTTAGGCGTTTCATTTGTACTAGATCTCTGAATTGTTGCAGAGTTACGACTGGGGGCATTTTTTTTCCAAATACTTGCTACAATGACTTCATAATTATTTCTATTTTATTTATTTTAATTTTTTTTTATTTGAAGTAATGGGCTTCCTGTGTTTCCTGTGCTTATTGCCACAGGAACCCCAAGACCACTCCATAACTCTTTTTACAGAAGTCAAGTCAAGTAATACTTGTACTTGGAAGTGAGCATGAATTTCCATTTATTTATACCGGTTTTGCTTCATATTAGTGTATTTTTCATTATACAGTTAGTTTACAACCTCCTTCAAGAATCACGACTCACAGAAGGACATACTGACAACAAAATCCCAAACCCCAAGGTCTTTCAAGTTTCATCCATTGATGGAGGTTTGTTGGCTGGTTCAAGTGTGTGGTGCACAGGATCCAACAAGACTGATCGTATCTGTAAATTCAGAAATCTCTGCTATCATCCTATCTACAAAGAATATGTATTCTTCCACGGTGATAAGACTGTACTTGATGGCATTCCTGAAGACCGGTTTAGTCCGGCTTTACTGGACATGTCGTCCATTGATGATCACAATACACAATACTTCAACTTTGTGGACTTTCCAACGTCTTCACTAAAAGCCTTCACCAATATCACTGTATACGATGGTGTTAGCTTTATATTTCATCGCTTTAATAGTGAAAATATAATGCATGTTTTCCATGATGATCTTCTGCCTTTGTTTCACACTCTGAAGCAGTTCACAAATGGAGATTTAAAAGAGCCTTTTGATCTCAGAACTAGACTTGTATTTATGGAGGGATGGGAAAAAGGACCATATTTTGAACTCTATGAACTTTTCAGCCATCACAAGCCTTTGATAAAAAATGAAATTACTAAGAATAACAGCTTGAAGTGTTTCCAACACGCTGTTGTCGGTATTTCTAAGTTTACTACATGGTATCAATATGGCTTTAAGGTTCCTCAAGGCCCTTTACCAAAAATTCAAATAACTGGTAGACAAATCAGAGAATTTACAGCTTTTATCAAGAAGAAAATGGGGATACATGAACCAAATGATGTATCAGATAATAATTATATAGTATTTTTCTTACGGCAGCACAATCGTCTTGTGATAAATGAAGCTGATGTTTCCATAGCAATGGCAAAGAAATTCAACAAGAGAGTTGTTCAAGTGAGCATGGAGACACACTCTTTAAAAAAAATAATACAATTACTTTCCAAGGCATCAGCTCTGGTTGGGATGCATGGATCAGCACTTGTGATGTCAATGTTTTTACCACCAGGTGCAATCGTTGTCGAAATGTTCCCTTTTGCAATTAACCCTGAACATTATCAACCATACAAAACACTTGTAACACTACCAGGAATGAATCTTATTTACTCGTCATGGAGGAATACTATCCCTGAGAACTCAGTTACGCATCCATTTGATCTACCTGAAATTGGTGGGATTATGCACTTGAGTGAAGAAGAACGAGAATTAGTGACAAATACAACTGAGGTTCCTCGTCATCTTTGCTGCAGTAATTCATTCTGGCTCTACAGAATTTATCAGGACACCCTTGTTGATAAGGATTCTTTTCTTGAAGTTATGGCTGATGCTTTCAATGCAAGGCAAGAACTTATTGCAAAGAGTTTAGGCAATAATAATCATATTTTACATCCTTCAAAGGTTATAAATGTCACATGTATTGGGTCTTCAGGAAGTAAAGGAAACAAGCCATCACTTTCTGTATCCTGGAAGAAGCCAGTCAATGTGAAATATTTTGATACTTCTATCGCAATCAAGTATGAAGTCTGGATTCAACTGGCAGAACAAGATGACTACATGCCTTACATTCTACCTTTCACAGAATATGTATTTACACATGGCTTGGAGAAAGATACACAATATAGAGTTTGGGTACGGTGTATTGCTGGGGATGTTTTGGGTCCTTTTGGGGTGATGGCAAGCTGTCGTACTTGATTTTTAGTATTGATATCTTGATACAAATTATTTTGAGCCACCAATACACGATTATAGTGGCAGCTAGATTGAAGAAAATAAATATATTCTCTATTGGCTGTAGCCTTGAAATAATTTTTGTATCACAATTTTCCTATCATGTGGTAATACTCCAGTTTCTAGTTCTCTATTGCTCAGTTTTAGCCTCAATAGCATGTAATAATAAATGTTAGTTAGGTGAGGAATGTATATACAAATGAATAATACCGACAGTGCTTTCTTTATGATTACATAGTTTGTGCTCCCTGTGCTGAATATTTTATTTGTAATAGGACATTTGCATGATGGCATCATTAACCTCTACTACCAGAATCCCTTGCACACTTTCTTTTGTTCAGTTCATTAGCACCTTAAATTTTGTCTTACTATTCTCACGAGAAAATCAAATTTGAATAAGTAAGAAAGTGTACAAAGCATTCTGGTAGAGAAGGTCAAATGATGCATGCCATCATGCAAACATCCTATTGAGCCTAAATACCCTGAGCAATAGAGAATTTGAAACTGCATTCTGAGCCAACAATAGGGGTTTATATTAGGAATCCTCTCCAGATCCAATTTATAGAAAAACTATGTTACTCTATAAGATTTTCATCAATTCCTTCTACATTCATAATGATAGTAGATCAAACATGCAACTTTTTGTTATTTAATAATTTAAACTAAAGCTAGAGTGCAAATAACAAAATAATAAATACGTGAAAAAATCACAATTAATATTACCGGTAGTGCTGATTCTGCACTTTTTAGTTTTAAGTGCACCTAACCCCTCATACAGTACTTTCAGTATTGATTCCACATGAAATGAATAGTAGGATGGAATAGAACAGTTTTTGTTAAAAAGGATGTAGATGATGATGCAATCTCATGTTGAATCCTTTATCAGCGGTTAGATGCACTTAGATAATTTTGTGCTTTTTCACAGGCTAATCATAGTTTAGTTGTCTGCCAACTAGTGGCCATGGACTATATTCTAAATTATTCTGATGGGCAAAAATTATTCTATTGGCAGTGCCGAGGTCCAATAGTTGAGAAACACATATCAAAACAATGGGCTTTGGTTTTCATTTCAGTTATTTATTCAAGGGTTTTGTTTTGTCTTGGATATAATAATTATAATTATATTTATTATTCATTAGATATTTTCACAAGGAAAAAACAAAACAAGAATGAGAATTTTCAAAATGCAATTTGAAAAATTAAACCCCCTATAAATGTAAATCATCTGGGGATACTTTTAAAAACATCAAAAAACGTTTTTTTTAATCGACAGAGGAGTTTATGTTTTTGCAACCTAGAGAGAAATCTAAATATGGTATATTTTATGTTTTGACTTCTCTAATTCAAAATTAGTCAAAATATGAGAAAGTGAAACATAAATAGGCTCAGTTACAATACTTAGACTCTGAAATCTGCCTCTCCTGCAGACCAAGATAGTCTTCATGTAAGAATCATTTACTGTGATTTTCAATGTTCTGTAATCTCGTAATAATGGTACGAGTTTCCTATTAGAATTTAGATTTTTGCCAGTCAAAAATATAAGAGTTGCTGACTGATTAGTTTTCTTGATTGACGGCAGGGAAAAATCCATTTCACAAGAAGCCATTGAAATGTCCAAGTTAGCAGAATTTTAAGAATCACACCAATACAGATTTTCATTGTTTTGCTCTCAACAACTCAGTGCTGTATGTCAAAGAAACATGAGCTCTGAGAAAAGGGGGAAATCCCTTAAAAGACAAATGTCAGCAAAACAAGTCAAGGCTAACTATTTATTTGTGAAATATTTATAAGGAATTTTATATGATTAAATAGATAAAGGTGGCTGCTTAAATTTAACATTTATTTTCTATGAAAAAATTCATAACTTCACAAATAATCAGGCTTTTGACATTATTTTTTCAGGACAACTAAAATATACACCATTTTACAAAAATATTAAAAAAAATATATCAAAAAGAATAGTCAAAACTGTTTCTTTTATCCATCTTGCCCTTGACAATTTTGCTCAAAATTAGTACAAAAAGTGTACTTGCCATTTTTGAACTATATTAAGTAAAACCTGTTTTACTATTATAAGTAAAATCTGCATTATTTCCAAACTTTGTCAATGTACTCTTTTGGGCATCTGGAAAAAAAAAATAATAGAGTTCCGTGGAAACTTCTGGGTTTTTTTAATAGTAGGCATGATATAATAGTAAAAACAACTGATAAATGCTTTATAATGCAAAGCTGGTATTTTTTCTGACTCCTTATAGTTGTCAGATCAGATCTCACTCACATATTAATTAAATACAAAAGGTTAGTAAAGTTAAATAGACCTAAAACAGACCTTATTCATCTTGGGACAATGCCTCCTCATTTTTCACCACATGCCATTCATGAGAGTGTCATTCCCTTGTTCAAAGGTTGTGCATGAGAAGTCACATGACTATAGGTACAATAGGCCATTCACATGATGGCATCATTTTACTGCCACTACCAAAATGCTTTGTGATATTTCTTTCATTCTTATTGAACTTTGTATTTCCTCATGAGAAGAGTAAGGCAATGGGTGTTAATGATCGAACTGAACAAAAGAAAGTGTGCAAGGGATTCTGGTAGTGGTAAATGACACAATGCAAAATCTATTCAAACAAAAGAATATTATTCTCAAAAAATCATGTGGTCTAAAATGGCCCAGACAAACAGCCTCTTTTATGAGGATAAATTAAGTCTAGATTATTGGACACAAACCTAGACATTTTCTAGAGACCCTGGCCCAGTTACTAAATTGGTAATTCTGATGCTTGACCTAACTATCAACATTTATACAAATGAAATTCCCTAGATCTGTATAAGATTTGAATGATAATAAAATTGTGCTACATATCACTGACGATGTATATTGTCTATGATAGAACCATGATACTTATTATGCGCCCTGATCATGGCAAGGGTGCATGGACATATCTTGCAAATTTCTCAGACACTTCAGAGAATTTTTTTTCCTCTGACCCCAATGCCATGCCCTGGGAATTTCCATAGTGGCATGGTGGTAGTATATGAATATTTCTTGGAAACCACTCATGCAAATAATCCATCCCTTAGATCAGACTTGATTAGTCCTTTTTTGGATGCATTATTGATAACACAATCAAAAATGCAAAGTTTAAAAATGTTGCACAGTAAGCCACTTGTTGGAGGGTGAGAGGAAAGCCATATGTTCTGGTACGAAGATGAAAGCTCTCCATCAAGTTAAAGAAGCCTTCCCATTCCTTATTACCTCCTTGCAGGGCACCAATGGAGTGAAGGTAGTTGACATGCATAGGAATATAAGACAGCACGCGTGTTATCGTTGCAACGCTCCAAAGAAGGCGTATAGACAAGAGAAGCCAGAGGAGAGTACGGGTAAATGTCCACCAATGAGTTTCTTGAAATCCTTTGATTCGAATAACTATGGCAACAATGTGGGTTGCAAAATTAGCAACAGCGAAAAAGGACAGAAGAATAATAAATGGCTGAAATGCACTTGCTAATGCTTCAAGATTGGCAATCAAATTGGTAAGGCATTTGCATGCTTCTGATGGAGTTATCTTTGGTGTACGTGGAACACTTATACTAGATGATCTGGGTCGAGTACTAACTGATTCCTCAAGATCGCTATCTGCACCACCTAGATTGACAGTTGGCTTGTCAGGATTCGACCCAGTCCTCCCAGCTTCTATCTCATTATCATGTTCATAAATCAAAACTATGTCTTTCCCAGTGTCCAGCATATCTAAGAACAGGAATCCTAAAAAGCCGCGAACAATCCTTCTCAGAGAACTATTGCTTTTGGTGATAGCCAGGGCTATCCCTCTCAATGTGGGTCTATGTGGCAGGAAGGGACCATCTCCAAACCGGCACATAAAACTAATAACGTCCCTGACAGTGAGCCGGGCTGTAAGGATAAATGAATAGCTTACAAAACCAGCCATGTAAACACCAGAGACCCAAAAGAACACGTAGAGTATTTTCCATGTTGCGTCGTCAATGTCCAAAAGATTTTCATTTTCTTTCCAAGAACCAGCAAATTTATCCCCAGAGGAGAAAAACAAATGAAAAAACATGTAGGCAAGCCATTGGTAAAACTCTATAGCCAGTGGGTAAATGCAGTTCTTTATGGCAGACCTTCGAAGCCATGGTCCCCGGTTAGACTCGTGCCAAAGAATTTGACCCTCTTTCTCGGGAACTGCAAACACTCCGATAGGTGATCGTCTTCCAAGTCTTCGTTCAAGAAGAATGTTAAAACCCTCACTACGGTATATGTGAAAACCACATACAAGGGATATCAGAGGTACTATGTAAAGAGAGAACTGGATCCACGTGTCGATAGTAGTGCGAACAAACACACCTAGAGCTGCAATGAAGGACAACCCAAGCAGAAAGAGGACGAAGATCAAAGTCGCAAGCTTGTTCAGAAAGGGGTTTCCTATCCTTTCCCCGGGACCAAATATGATCGATGCCTGGATAAAAGGTTTCAAGGCTCGTGCAAATGAGTTTCGATCGGTTATTCCGGCTGAAGAATACATCCTCGGAATCACTTGTTGACAGCAAGAGGGACGACAGTTGTGCCAGCTACAAGCATCAAGAGTCAAAAGTCTAGAAACACTGATACTTGATACTTACCTACCGGAAAACAGAACTTCATTCGATTTCCGGTTTTGTAAACACAGGCAACCCAAGCCTCAGTATTAAAAAAAACAAGAAACCCTATATTTTACATAAAAATAAAATTTAGAAAATAAAATTATGTTCTATATAATCACCTCCTTGATCATACAATTAATTTATTCCTTTGCTATCTTTAAAGTTTCAGTGGTAATTTCTTTTATATCACTTTTTACAGTAATGCTAAATTTCTTAAGTAAAATTATCCTCATCCTAGAATCTTAATGTCAAAAGAAAAACAATTTCAAAAATAACAAAACAAAAGCTAAGACAGCACTGCATCTGAAGGACGCGGGTTTTCTTTGCATAATTCAGTTATAATCATCTATTGTCTTGTGGACAAATGCCTTAATGAAAGCGCGCAAAAACCACGCTTGGGGAAAGCTTGACAAAAAATCTCTTTGACATCACTCAATTCAATTCAATTTTTCAATGTGATTTAGAATTCTTTTTCATATCATGAAAATAATATATTTTTAGTTTACATCAAAAAGTTAAAATACTAAATATTTCATAAGGATTTTTTATGAATTTCAAAATGGCGGGAAGCAAGTGCCAAATAAGGCGAGGAAGCCATTACAATGGCTATTGTTATTGACAGCTGACACGTTGTCGTCATGGCCGCCATTTTCCTAATATGGCGCGCGTCACCAGATTTTCCCGCCATTTCGAGCAGCTCCGTTTTCCTCTGACTGTGAATGTAAATTATTAGTGAAGAGGGCAAAGCAAACCCGGGGAAAATGGCCTCCTCTAACAACAGAGAAGAGGAATCTGGTGTCCGGAACAGGTTCGATAATGTCTGTAGAGAGCTGAACATGGATGAAGAGACAGCAGAAGAGGCTTGGCGATCGTACGAGAGGATCAAAACCAACTATTCTCTCGAGGTTTGGACGGAGTACTTTGTTACAGAGTCGGTTCTTGTCGAGTTGAATTCGAACGTTTTCCTCTTTATTTTCTAGGAATATTAGTGATTCTTGTTTGTGTAGATGAGCTAGTTTATCTTATGCAAGGTTGTTTTATTTCAGGGGAAGAGTATCCACTGGCTGGCTTGTTCTTTGTATGTCGCTTGTAGGAAGAGTGTCGTACCGACCGTTGATAGTTCAAGCACAGTAGAGGGAAATTGCGTTTCGCTCACAAGACTCATACGCGCTTCTGGCTTGAGGTAATCCTTCAAAATCAAAATGTTTAAAATTAAAACTACCCCGTACAGGCTAAGTGACAAGTGTAGAGCTAACCGATCTGTTTTTCTTGTGGTTTCAGTCTCATAGATTTTTTCAGTAAGATGAAGAAGTGGCTGGACATGTCCAACGCTCCAAGTGATTTCCGTCGAAAGATCGAGCATCTTGAGCGAAATTTTCACGTCTCGACGGTCATATTTAAGAAATATCGTCCGATCTTTCTTGATATCTTCAGAGATCCAAACGAGGAGATTCCGAGGACTCAAAGAGGCCGAAAATCTAGGTAAGTTAGGGGGTAACTGTTCGGTTTGTAAACAACCAACGCATCAAGATGTTGGTTTCAATCATATTGTAAGTTTCTTGATCAGGCGATGTTTCATAGATTTCAACCACCAATATTCTTACACTTCTCTATGAATTTTATCCCTTTAGATTGCATTTAAAAGCTAAATTAGATACTGAAACTTAAATGTTTGCATGTACTCGTGTCACATGCGTTTTAAAAAGACAATTAATGCTTCCAGTTTATATTAGTTTATGCTTTGTTCGGCTGGACTGATTGCATTGCAAAACATGTGATGTCCAAAATAATCACGATGTTTTATTATTTTATGTTCCAGAAAACATCCCTGTACGCCTGGAGAGGTGTTTGCATTTTGCTGGACCCTGTATGTGCAAGCTAAAGGTAAATGTTACAGCTTATATACATTTTGTTTTACAAATCGACCTTGACCGAATGAAAAAGGTCATTAACTATGTAAAATCTATATTATATTTCTTCCTTTTCTAAGTATCTCTAAAGTTTTTTATTTTAGCTTCCTTTTGGCTTCGATAAGCTATATATAATATATTTACTATGAATTAGTTTTTCGAAATCACAGGATTATATATTAGAACATTACACTGTAGTGTTCTAAACTGAAACGAATTCCAAAATATATTTCAACATCGGAATAATAATTTCCTAACTGTTGGACAAAATCTAACTCCTGTGGGGCCTAGACTTTTCAGCACCCGATTACTTTTATTTTGATTGATGTTTGAAGAAGTAATTTCTTTGTTTTCATAAAAGCTCGCACTTGTAAGGAACTCGGGAAGAAAGTATTAACATTGCACTACTCGTAACTTATCGTTCCATCTTAGACAAATAGTTCAGTAAAGTATTGACAGATTAGTGGAAAACGAAACCGTGGAAAACTTTGGGGTGCCCATATCTTATCAAATCTACTTTTGTTTTCCTATAAGTGTGAAAATGAAAGCTCCTGTATGTCGAGCTTGCATGCACTTTAAATATTTGAGGGGCAAAAAAAACTTTTTCCTGTAGCAACACAACTTTTAACTAGAAAAAAATGCTATTCCTTTGAATTTATGAGTGATTCTGATCTACTTGGAAATGTTCCCAACCATGGCTAAGATGAAAGAGCTCTCCAAACAACATGCCAAGCTTCTTTTCAAAATTTTACACCCAAGAATTCAGCGTTATTATTTTGTGTTGAAAATTATTTTATGCAAAAGGCCTTTGGTCAAGAAATTTGACATTATTCAAGTGCATTCAGCCATATCAGCTTTTGTCGTCTAGTTCACATAATTCCTTGCAGGATAAGGTATTATAGAACTACTTCCAAAAGCTAGAAGCTTTATGACTCCAACAAACTTAAAGAAAATTTTTTACATTAATGATTGGTTTGTCAAGTGATTGCATTGTGTTCAGAGTGCCTGAAGTGATGGCAAAGGTCATTTATAGAATCATAAGCAAGTCCAGACTTGCCTAGATATGCTTACCACAAAATAATTAAGTATAGAGAAACATCTAATTATTAAATATACAATTTCTATCAGCAAGAATTATAAAAATCTGAAAATTGGAAATTTTGAATATCATTTATATTACATTTGTTATTAACATAATATTGTTTATCAAATTTTGTGCACCTTTGATTGATGCTTGATTGCTTTGGTTAATAATCAATATTAAAAGCGTAGATATTATTTTAAGAATGCTGCTGTAAATTAAAATGAAAGGTGTTGGCTTGGTAGAAAAGTATGGCATTGAAGTCTTTGGTCACTAAATTAGAATTAAATACAAAAAAGTTTGTGGGGGAATTGTAAACTTTCAGGATATTTGTTTGTTATAGATCAAAACACTTGAAAATTATAATGCAGTTTCATTATGACAGAATATATTTTACCATTAAAACACAGTATGCAAAAGTACATGACTGTATGTGATGTATTCAAGCACTTCTGTGCACTGAATGTTTGCTGTTACTTACTGCCAAATAAATTTTGCACACCTTTTTTGGTAAAACCAGACAGCGTCACATCACGGTGTAGATTTAATGTACAAAAGCCCATGCATAGATGTATATTGTAAATATAGATTAAATGTAGTCATTTTTTTTGTGAGTCATGCTAAAAGCAATAATGAAAGCAAAATATTAGGCATTTGCATCTAATAACTTAGCTTTTATAATATAATTCTGAAACTCGTAATTCAGAATGTATAGATTGAATGTCATAATACGTTATTGTGAGTCATGCTGTAAAGCAATAACGAAAGCAAAATAATAGACCACATTTTATACATCTACACTGTAATAATATTGATAATGAGCTTTTGTAATATAATATAAAACTCACAGGATAGAGAATAATGACCATAGTTGGAAAGAGCATATAAAAATGAGTAATCTAAAAAGTTTGAAGTTACTGCGATTTTCACAAGCATGCAAACTCTGATTGAAGTGAAATTTGTTTTTTTGCTTCCATCAGTCAATGATAATCAGTCTGTACCTTTGATATTTTTGACTGGCGGCAGTGTAAAACCAAATTCCAATGGAGTAACTCGCAACTACAGAGTTCGTATGTTTATGAAAATTGCAGTAAAGTAGGCTTAAAATTTGCAGTTATAAATTTTCAAAAATCAAAATTTTGTATAGGAACCTGGTTGCCTCCAGCAAAGGTTTTCTTACAAATTCTCATATTACAAGAATCATAATTATATATGTTTGTATCAGTATATATATATATTCTAATGCCAGGAGGAAAAGCATTCCATAGTTAAGGGGCAACACAGGAAAAGGCTCCTTTACCATAAGTTTTAAGATTGTATGATTGTCTCGTTGGAAGATTTAAAGAAGTTGATCTTAGAGTGTAAAGAGAAACATAAATTTTATAGTCATAGAGATAGGAAGGTGCTACAATGTGTAAAACCTTTAGTATTACTAAGTAAAAAAATCTTAAAAACAATATGTTACTCTACTG
>OCZR010213997.1:0-11439 GCA_900234385.1 Anemonia viridis | reverse complement strand
CATCTTCAGTTTAATGATTGAGAATGATTGAGTAATAGAGGTGATATATAAATAATTATATTTATGTTTATAATAGCATTCAGAGAAAAAAATTTTTAAATAACATTTATAATGGGCTTATTTCTATCAGTGATACGTCTCTAAAGATGACAGACAGAAACAATCATCCCCTTGAAACAGTTTGTGGCATAAGTGAGGATGTCTGAAAGGTGTAGATATATACCAATTAAATATTTATTTTTGTCTTCCCTAGCTTGACAAGATAAGAAATATTGCCATGAAAATGTAAAAAAAAATGACAGCAAAAATATGTTACATACACAATATATTTACTGGGAGGGGGAACTGGTGCAAATAGAGGAGAGGCCAGCATTTTTATGGTCTAAAAAGGACACGGTTAAAAGAGAGAGTGGGCACTTTGGAGGTAGGGGTCACTAAAATTTGTGCTAGGTAAAAATGTAAATACATCACCCCATCTAAGGCTCATATTGACAAGCTGCTTCAGTTGTGGTGTTTGTAAGAGAACATTGCATATTTAATATGGTTCATAATTTGAAAAAAAGGGATAGACAGAAGCGATGCTGACATCAGAGGAAAAAAGGGAATCAGCATCACTATCACTTGTGTTTACTGGAGCTTGAGATAAAATGCTATCTTACACAAAACCTGACATGATAGATAGCTGGCAGTGTTTGTACTCTATATTTCCTTGAAAAAAAATATTCAATAATCACTTTCCTTACTATACTGATAAAATATACAGATGGTATATAACAGAAATAACTACAGGATAGACAGCAGACAGACCAATATTTACTGTAATCACAGCACACTGACATAAAGTACTGATTGAATTGGCTTTCATCCTACACCTGGCATATCATGGTCTCGTGATTAAGTCTGTGTTTTTTTTGCATTGAAGTGAATTGAAATTATTTTTAATTTAAATTATATGGTAGTTTTGAATATTAAAGCTTGACAATGTACAATTGACTGGTATTCTCTATTTATTTCTTATAAATTGTATTTGCTTTTCATTCTCTACAGTATATTATTGCTGTAGTTCATAAAATTGCCAAACAAACTACTCATAGTCTTTGAAATTTTAGATTAGAAGATTGAAATTCAGAATCTCAATCCAGTTTCTTTTGGTGTCACCGGTTTGTTTGCATGTAAGTTGCAGTAATGTGCAAATTGTCATTTTCAGTTCAAAACCATTAACTTAACACCCTGAGGTAAATCTGGGGATGCTCCACCCAGATTCTCGACCCATTACTCTTTCACTTATACCAGATTTAAGCAAAAAGGTATCCCGTTTCATACATTTTGCCGGAAAAGGTACCATTTGATATAACTTTGAAGAAAACCTACCCTTTTCTATACAAATCTCACAAATTCCCAGCCCTTTTCTATACCTGTTGTCTGAAAATTTCCCACTATTCAGGCAGAGCGTCTCCATATAGTCCATTATGGGGAGTACCCCCCCAGATTTAACATTAAGTACAATCAATTGATTTGAAAATTTACATTTTCAAAAACAAAAACCCCATTATATATTTTAATTTTATTTTCAGTGAACAATGATTTTAAATGAGCATAACACAATTGAAAATATAACTTAAAGACCATACAGTAACATAAAGGAAAAACCATTAGAAGCGTAAAAAAAATCTTAATAAGAGATTTCCAGAACCACTTCTATTTACCCTCATGTTATAAGTAAACGTCTTTTCCCCGATCATTTTACGGAGTACTGAATTTATATTTCAAGAAATCTTATTATTAATAGGAAAATAAGTTTTTTTTGAATATTAAAGTTCGGCTTTGTGTTTTGCGATACATTTGTATAAGTATTTTTGTCTGCGGGTCGGATTCAGTGAAGCCTATCTTTTCACCTGTGACTATATGGAGCTCAGGCCAGGTTCAAACGTCAATCTTCTCATGAGCCTAACGCATTGGAAATAATGTATTATAAGGTGGTCTTCCTTGATGTTATTAGACTCGTTAGAAGCTCGACTTTGAACTGGGCCTTAGCCTGTGCAGTTTTCCTGAATATGGGAATTCTCGTTCGTGTTTCTATTTATGACTTTGATTTTCGCCGTACTAGAATGTAAGATGGAAGCTTTTGCATTTAGAATAGAATTAAAGAACAGTACATTCACAAAAAATCTTCAGTCAATTTTATTCTTTGCCTATTGGAAAGTAACTTCATATTTTATTTTACAACATCCTATTCTAGTCCCTTCTGTTATATTAATATCATTCTATAGCTTCATATTTAAATTTCAATTTCAAAACAGTTTTTCTTTTGTCTAAGAAGAGTGTAAATTTGAGGACCCCATGTTACAAAGCCTCTGTCGACCGGCCAATGACCATCCACCCCAGGGCTTGAAGAGCTAAAGTACCAGTTGATCCAGCGAAAATTGCCTTACAAATAACTAAATGTTGACATTGAGACTGACCAAGGTCGACTTGTCGGGTAAGCGATAAAATATGAATGAGTCGGATAGTTCTAGTCAGTCTTGGATATTGTTTGGGTTTTCTCGACTGGGTCAGCCAATCGTTTGATCAAAAATCCACGACACCAGCCTATGTAGCTATACTTTGTTTCCTTTGAATAGGCCAACCTGAACCAAATAAAGGTTATTTTTCAACGTGGTCTTTTGTTCTTATTCTTAGAATCCTTTTTAAAGAAATTATGGCCTCGGGTTTTGAAAGAAAATGTGAAGTAACTTCTTGTAAAAGTTACCAGTAAATTGAAGCAAATGTGAGCCATTATGATAGTATTGGGGCCGGTAAGATAACTAGAGGCTGGCTGGCTATGAATCTATTTATACGTTACAATGCCTATAAAGATACCTTCCTATATTGTTCATGAACACTGCTCTAGCTTACTGTAATGCCTCTTTAATGATAATTTAATTACAGGCTTAGCTTTCCTTTCTGTTTTCTCTGGATAGCATTTAAAAAAGGAATTAAATGCTTGGAGTTAAAAAAAAAATTAAAAATAATGATTAGAAGTGAACCTCTGGGAAGAGAAAAACGATATGTGCCCGGGATATGTCAGACATAGCATAACGGATTGAGAAACTTAAATTCAAAGTCCTTTTTGAACCGTTATTCAAGTTATTAAAGCTAAATATAACAAGTACCAAACCAATAGTTTCATAATAATAACCAGGAGAAGAGATTTTCCATTTTCCTCCAAGAATATAAGACGCAACTGGTTGTAGTACAAACACCGATAAAGGCGTGTGCGTGTGGGATGTTCTTTTCACGGTTGTCGAGTTCTTTTCATGGCGAAAAAGCTGTTTTGGATCTCAGTCGCGTTGTGTGTTTAAATCAGTCATTTTGGCTTTTCAAAACGACATTGTGTTATCAATTATTTATCGTCAAAGTTTATCCACACAGGTGGCCTGATGGTTTCTGCTCGAAATATTGAGACCAGCGAACAGTCTCACCTGATTATTGTCTCAATCCAAGTTTTCTAACAAAACCAAGCGCTATCAATATACACAAGACATAGTAACACATTTAGAACGTGAAGAAAACAAAAATACTGCCGACAGCGGTAAAATTTCTGTAAATTAGATCGGGAATATTCTCCCTGCTGTCGTCTCAGGGGTGTATTTTCGTTCCAGTCGATCGCGGGCTAAAATATAAATAGATATATTTCAAATTGATTGATGTTTGTTGGTGATGGTGCGGGTCATGCAGACGAGCACATGTCCTCTTGTTATACTCCTTGGGAACGTCAGATTGGCGCCGAGAATAGGGAATCTAAAACGAAATGAAACGTGAGCGCACGTAATCAAATTTTTGCTTAAAAAGATAGCTTTTATTCTCGACTTTTTTCCAAATTGGTGCTGGTCATTCATGAGAACTTTGTCTCGCCTAAATTAGTCATAAGTAAACATTAGTCAATCACGCTGGACCATTATCTGTGAAAGACGAGTTCTTGTTTTCATGATGCAAGCCTTGCATGGTCTGAGATAGAAATCTGTGGATAAAAGTACCAGATGGGCAGTCTATCTCCTCTTCTATCTCTTAAACTCATCTCAAGAGAATATATAATTATTCTTTTAAGGTTAAAAACGAGTTGTCATTTCCTCGACCACAGAGGCCGAGGACTCTTGCCGACATAATCTTTCAGACAATAATTTCTTTAGAAGCAAGCGATTTCTTTATTGAATATCGATGGTTGATAATTAGAAACCACAGTTATCATCAAAACAAACTATGTATCCGATACACAAAGAACAACGAGGAAAAGATGAACAACAAAAAAAATGAAAATCAGTCTGGTTCCATTTTATTCTTCAACTTGTTCTTTTCTTCCTCAGAACAAGAAAAAGTAAGAGAGGGGTGGTTTGAGCGACAACAAGTCATTTATAATCCATCTTAATATATACGTATCGTACACATACACCTTTATTTGTGTGTGTGTATAGAGATATATATGAGCTTGCTAAAGTATAGGTGAATATACACCTATAAGTAAAAATATAATATACACCTATAAGTAAAAATGTTTAACATAAAGCGAAGGTTATGAAATATTTTTCAGACGACTATCATGATGGTCAGACTTATAGGCAACGTGTTATAATGAAAAGCAATAGTATTCTTGGCTGAATTCAAAGGTTTTTTTTGTTTGCTCGACTGAACGAGACAAAATATATTGGCACTAGAAAGGACTTTGATGTTTTTGAAGCTAAAAGGTTTCTATTTGTGAGTCTCATTGTCAAAGCTCATCAATAATTTAGCACATCCAAAACCAGCTGTGGGTTTTCTTCATTTCTATAATTGAATGGCGACTACTTTTCTCTAGCTCACCGTATCTTAACGCTCATGGCGCCATGTTTTCAAGTGATTTCCTGATTATTCCCGCCATATGTCTGCGAACGGTGGCGAGCGTGCAACCTAAGAGGCACTCTGTCGGATAAGCAAATATTAAAATATATCGTGAGGCGACAGAAAAGAAGCGATCAGCGATCTCCCACCCCCATTATTAACACATCTTAGCCCCTAAAGCCTTAAACTTTTAGACGTCACGGGGGAGTCTAGACAGAACAATCAATATGTCTAGACCGCGTCTCGATGACTAAATGAAAACATTTTACATTTTGCATTCTCTCCTGGTGAAGTCTTGTCTGGTGTGCTCAGCCGTGATTGGTTGAACTCAGTCAGGCAGTAATTGACCTGGCAAGTTGAATATTGTGAAACCTAAAACAACCCTTCTAGTGCAATCCTCTACCTGTTCTCCGTGCTTTATTGGAAAAGCTATTCACAGTTCAATTATTTACGCCACTGAGTTCTCGTTGCCTCTTTAAGGGATTGAATAACAGTATTTCTCTTGTATCTTAAGGTAAGATCACTTGATTTCTAGAAAGAACTTCGAAGTGCTCGCCTGTGAACTGTAATCCGACGGTTTAGCTTTCAGTCACGTTTTAACGTAGTGTCAACTCTCGTTAAATCGCAGTAAAAATTTTGCTCAATTAATCGAGTTATTTTTGACACTAATCACGTGTTCTAAGAGCATGAGCAGTGGCTCAGTAGTAGTCAGTGTTGTGAGATTTTTATTAATACCGGTATTTCCTTCGATAGACCAGTAAAATAGCGCTTGGTTATCTCCTTGTCTAGGTGACAGCCCGCCAGAAGATGGAGAAGGAAAAATATCAAAGAACAGAGAATCCACTGTTGGACGAGATCCTTCAGAAGTACCGAGACTGTTCGACAGACTCTATCTCAGGTCCCAAAGGATTTGGCGAGCGAGTTGGCAAAAAGCCTTGGCTTACTACAGACTTAAAAGAGAAGCAAGTCATTGTTTCGTCTGTTGAGAGTACACGAACATTAAATCCTGTATTGAGGTCAGTTACTTCAAGAATGCATGTCCAGTCTCGTGATCAAGGAACTCTAAAATTCAAGGAAACTTTGGTAGACCAGTTCCCATTGGCGTGCTTCAGTTACGGCGGAGAAAAGAGACTGTGTTTTAAAGATTTGGTTGATAAAGTTTTAAAAGGATTCAGTACCCAGGCTATCAATACTGCACGCGATCGCCTGCAGATTTTCTGTCCTCGTTGCACACCTCAACAACTCGAGATTCTCAAGCTCGCTGGAGTGCTTCCCTGGTCATGTACTTCTGCTGGATTGATCTCCAAAAGTGATGCTTTTCGACTGATTGGAGTTTTAACAGGATCGACCATTCTGGCCAGAAGTAACCGGCTATTTTCAGTCGACAGTTTAGAGGTATACCATGAGTGTTTTGGCGGATGTGTTGGGACACTTGAGATCGACCTGTACACAGATCCTTACGCTGACTGCGTAACCTGTTCTCAGTGCGACGGTGTTTTTTCTCCTCGAACATTTGTCACTCATACCCACAGCTCTGGCGAGGTCCATACTTGTCACTGGGGGTTTGACAGCGCTCACTGGCGTCTCTACTTAATGCTTTGTAATGATCACCCTACTATACATGTCCAGATGATGTGGGAAATGCTAACGAGTAAATTCACCGAGGGAAGTCGACGAAGACTCAAGCGAGAATATGTCGAAACAGGACTCGCAGACAAGGAATATAATTCTTCGAATTCTGGAGAGTCCCGGATAAGTCCATCTCTCCCCGACAAGAAACCAAGAGATGGAAGAAGCTCAACAAGTCCTAAGAACAAGGAAGTGAGCGAGGAACGATACGTCTATTGTTCTAATGGAGTTGTTACAACAACAGGGGGGGACATTATGTGCCGGAGATCTGCTTTCAGACCCTGGTCTCCAGTGGGAAACAGACCAAATGGAAGACCAGTCGAGAATGGAATTGGAAATCCTATGGGGATCTTGGGACCTGTTTCACCAGCCAGAATTTTTGCCCCCTCAACAATCTCTTGTATCAACTCAGACTGCCATTGTACCAGTCCTTGTTCTCATAGGGGACAGTACGCTTACAAAAGCTCCCTAACAAAGTCCGACGACGCTTCGGAGTCCAATCAAATTGCGGAAGTGATTTCAACTCCCACTACCAAGGACCCAATGTCTTTAGAAAGAACAGCTAAAGATATGCTGGATGTTGTGGCACAAAACGACCACGGATGGAATGCTTTCGAAGAAGCTTATTCTCATATAAAGAATGGCGGGGGCAAAGAGGAGGTCAACATGGACCGTGTCGTTTCTTTCAATGAGGATCAAATTCATCAGACTCTTCTTGGCTACTCCAAAAATGGCGAGTTACCAAGCGTGAAAGAGCTAAGTACTCTTCTTGCAAAAGACTTCAAAAATCTATTCAATCGATTGGAAACCAAAACAAAGCAGGTCATGCAAGAAAAATCAGACCTCGAAGACATTTGTGAATTTTCGAAAAGAGAAAACACGAAGAAAATTGAAGAGGTTTATGAAGAGCTTCGAAAGTGCAAGAAAGACTTGAGACTCTGTCAGGCGAGATACAAAGATGAAACACATGAACAAAAAAATAAAATTAACGGTCTGGAAGCTGAATTGAGAAGGCATAAATTAGATAAAGAGGGAAGTGGAGCAAATGGATCAAACGAGTCTCTTGAAGTACTTCAACAAGAGGTTCGGGACATGTGCATTAAGCTGGAGCAAAAAGACAGTTTTTGTCGGGAACTGGAAAATGAGTTAAGTTCCTTGCATGCGTGGATTAAATCCCAAAGATACCATCCGGCTTCCTCTTTTGTCTACAGCTATGGAAGCCCTCGGCGGCCCGAGTCACGAACAGTCATCAGAAGTGTACAACTTGTTAATGGCAACTCGGAGAAAAGTCCTGTCAAAAGTAATGGAATTATCCACCACGATAGTTCAGAGGAAGACATGTAAGTTCCTCTGTTCCCATTTAGCCTGCAAGAGAAAGAATTGCCAGGCTAGACAGAATATGGTTGAGTGAAAATAAACATTTTGAGATCACAACTGATTTAAAATATGAGGGTAGTTAGGTGACTGTTAACTAGTGCTATTAGATACGCGACTAAAGCTTGAAATACTGACAACAAAAAAAATCCTATTTAGATTCTCCTCTCCTTTTCTCCCACTTTTATTTCAATATTTCTCATTTTTCATTTTTAATGAGCCGAGTAGCCGGCGCTTATAATATTGATTAAAGCGAACATAGCGCTTTATCAAAGACTGACAAGCTGCTTAGAACCTCGAGTTAGACCAAACAATTCTTTTTGTTATCTCCGCTTATAAATATTTACGTTCGACTTTACATTATGGCCAGACATAACATTTGGGGCTCACTGTAGTGGTCGTCTGCGCCTATAACAAGAACTTGGCCAAACCTGTCAAGTTAGTGGGAATTTTTATCAGGCTATCATCGATCATCAAAATCCATGAAAGCAATACGAAATTCATCTTGAATGGATTGCGTTAAGAAATAATAGCACAACCCATCAGAGCGCTGACTTTCTAGAAAAAATTGTAAATTTGTTTTGTTAAATGTTTAAAGAGAACTGGTTTGGCGGTGAGTTCAATGTGCGTGTGTGCGCTCACGGAGGCAAGATTGTAGACATGATAAAAATTGCGACAAAAAGAATTGGTTTCTCAATAGATTTTAATTTGTAAACGACTGAAGAGAGGAGATAGTTGTTGTGAATATATGGTCAGTCAAAACAGCATATAGACAGTATTCAAATACTAAACAAAACAGCGCAGTTGATCGAATAACAACATTGAATTATTTAAGAACTAAACGAGTTAACACAACTGTGTTGTAAATATATTTCGAAGTGTCTAAAGGGAAAGATTGAACTTCAATAAAGAGAGTTTTTAATCATAGACGTGTTGTATTGAATGTGTGTCCTAGCCGATCAGTATGGAGGTAGAGCTGCTAGTCAGTGTTCTAATGAATACAACAGCTTTCTTTAATATATTCAGTAGACTACACATCAAGCGATCCTTATGGCCTTCTAGCCGTTTACATTTTCGGGATTAAAAAGACCAAACGAGTGCTTTTATATTTCTCAGTGGGAAGTATTTTGTCGTCAGACAGCACTAACTTATCTTTCTATAAAAACATTGACCCCAACTGGTGTTGTTTTCGTCTAAGTTGCGGCAACTGAAAGAACTTAGTTAATATCTTAACTAACCTATCCGTTTGACAGTTGAGATAATTTGAGAGCTTATAGTCACCGTTGTGTCTACTTCGTATTAAAGCTCGCCAACGCCTTCCCTTTTATCCATCTCTTTATTTTGACAAGAAGAAGGTGTGTCCAAATGCATGATATTTAGGGCTAAATATAGGATAGTGAGTCAATTGGCCAACTCAATTCTGGTCTTTTGTAGATACAGGTTTCAGTTGCAAACAAGTTGCCATTTTGGAAAAGACTGTAGCATTTCCTTTGAACTGAACAGAAATGAACTGTCCGATAAAAAACTCAGGGACCCGAGAAGAAACGAGCCACTAGTTGCCTTCGCTTCCGTGAAGTGTGTCATATATGATTGCAGGGACCGTGAACGGCACCCTTAAAACATATATGAGACTATTACGGGAATGGGAAAAAGTAGGGGGGTGTTCAAGTGCCCCCAGTCCCCCGTCTCCGCGGTCCCTGCATTGGCCTAGAATAGCAAGGAAGTCTAAGCTATGTTTAGAAATGAAACACTGAGATGACTCGTCGCACGTGTGCTTAAACGTAGTCAAAACAGCTGCCCGTCATGGTAGCACCACTAACGAAGAACAGTTTACAATTCTCTTTCAATGCAATAACCAAACTGAAAGTCTTGGGTCTGCGCCAGAAATATGATTTGACACAACATGCTTTAAACCAGACAAGGTCACCGGTCACTCGCTAGTTTTAGACGGATTCTATAGTTGACCGCCATTCTGTTGATCTTCTGTCTGGCCGTGATACCGAGTCTTATTAATAAAAACTTCAAAGTTGTCAATCGTAAATCATTTCTATCCTTCAGTCATTTGACAACTTTAACTGAATTCTTCAGACGAAATGTAGGACTTCTAAGAATATATCGTAGTACAGTTAGTACACCCACTGAAAGACCTATTGATCCGAAGGATTGAACAGGGAATTAGCCGATATCTATATAGATCAGCTTGTTTATCTACTGAACTGTGTTATTGCACCTCTCAATCATTCATGCATTCATTCATTCATGCATTTCCTTTCTTTCACCTTTTTAGGCAGTCAGGTATAAGGTTTAGATAGTTTTCCTCATCTATTTCTAGAGTAAAATAAATATATACCAATTCTGGAAAACTTTTATAAATTTTACATTTTGGGATATATATATTTGTTTCCCAAAATTTTGAGAATATGTAATATCTATACATATATAATTAAGTATCTCTATTTTTCATCAGACTGGGTTTCCTTGAAAATTCAGGAAAGACAATAGGAAAAAGGGGGAATACATATATATGTGTGTGTATATTATTATATATTACAGATCCTTATTTTTGTGAGTGGTGTATTTCATGTGTCATCTTGATATCAGAAAACAGACATCACCCCACCATGTGTAGTAACAGGGAAAGTGAGGGGCGAAATTGTGAACGAGTTATTTTCATTATCGTGATCTGCGATGAGCAGTATTTCAACGTCGTGCATCGTGAATTGTCTTGAATTTGAATATTAGGTCAGTATTTTTCGTTAACCAGGCCGCCGAGACACCGCTTGCCGTCCCTGTACAAATTCAACTATTAATTATACCCGACAAAGAATTATGAATCCTTAAATAAGACCTCAATTCATCATACACATGACGGATTTGTGATGCTTGCTGCCAAGATAATGCTCTTAGAAATTTTGCTATTCAAAACCTTAACAAAAATCGTATTGTCAATTTATTTATTTTTGATGGTGTCCGTGCATCAGTTATCTTCTTAAAACGAGGTCTTGGAATGAGTACTGACCGGCTAGTTCACTTTAAGATCTCTTATTAAAGTGTCCATAAACCCTAACCCAACATTTTCGGTATTCATTCTATGAAGTGAATAGTTGGATGGTGAATTATTTCGATATGATATGAGTGATGTATCTTAGAGATAGCAAGGTTTAGATGTTGAATATGTTAATGCTGTGACGTCGTCATTGGAGGCATTCAATATACAAACCTTTCTGGAACAAGTAAACCATCATTTATTAAACATCATTTACTCAGGTCTACAGACGGGTTATTTGAAAAGCTGTTTTCTCATAGAAATCAGTGTTACAATATCCAATGTGTATGAACTCAAAATTCTAGCTCAAAGCTTGATGGGAATGAGTCCTTACTCTTTTTTTGGCTCCTCTGAAAATGCATCTCACAATTTTTCCTCCGACATTTTCTATGGAAAATCAAGAACTGATGATAGATTAATTTTTTCCTCAGTAATAGTTTCTTTGATTTCCTTCGGTTCTATTTTTACTGAACTCACTTTCCCAGAGTGTTTTGTGAGCTTTAATGCACATTGGCTATAGTTACAAGTGATGACTC
>OCZR010213394.1:3339-14548 GCA_900234385.1 Anemonia viridis | reverse complement strand
AGAAAGAAACCGAAGAGATGCATGAGATCGAACAGATGGAAAAGGAAGTGCACAGGAGAGGGAACCACGGAGACAGCCATAGAGATAAGAAAGAAACCGAAGAGATGCATGAGATCGAACAAATGGAAAAGGAAACGCACAATGATAATCATGGGGGGATAAAGGTCCGTGCAACTGACTCTTATACCTATGGACGGACGAGACGTGTAAGTAGAGGCCATGATGATGATGTTGACTTGCAACATGGAACAGAAGGTCACCAACGATCTTCTCATGGAAGGAAGAACCATCATATAAGTACTCGTGGTGATGAATTGCATCATGAAAGCAAAGGTCAAGCAAAGGTTACTCATCACATGAGTGCTCGTGAAGATAGCAATAGTAATGGTGATAGTGTTCATCGTTCCAGCCATGGTCGTGTCGAGTCTTTTAGACATCATACAAGAGGGCATCATGCTCGCAATATAGATGGTTCAAGTCACAAAAGGGGAAGTCGTCATGCTCTAGATCATGGGCATTCGTCAGGGCATGACAATAGAATACATTTCAATCTTAAAGATGGCACTCACCATGAGAACACTGACATTGGCTCACATCAGCAGAAAATAGATAAGCAGCATATGGATACTAGAAATGATGATGATGAGGACATGTATCATAGGAGTAAAGGTCATGTCAAGACGTCAGTTCATCAGCAGTCGCAGCATCATCATCTAGATAAAGAACGCGAGAACCATCACAACCCTCATCCGCATCATCGCACGCGTCGTCAGGCACCATCCTATGATGATGACATCTTTATTGATGAGATCAATGATGAGAAGAAAGAGCTATATACGGCCATTTTTACCAGTGATGATGAAATGCATCACGATGAGGGTGGTGCTCCTGTATCCAAGCTTCAAACGCCCGATAGAAATTGTAAGTACTTTTTTAGGCATTATTAAGAATACTGTTGAGAACTTGCCTCAGCTTGTTCATTCACCATCATCCACCCGCCCAATCATCAAACCATCCATTCGTCCTTCCATTCCATCAATATATTTACCCATTCTATTTATCCATCCATCCATCCATCCATCCATCCATCCATCCATCCATCCATCCATCCATCCATCCATCCATCCATCCATCCATCCATCCATCCTTCCATTCATTCATCATTCCATCCATCATTTCATTCATCCTTCCATTCATTCATCAATCCATCCATCATTTCATTCAGCCTTCCATTTCATCAATTTGCTTACCCATTCCATCTATCCATTCATAAATCTCCCATCCATCCATCCATTCATCAATCGATCTATCCATCCATCCATTTATCCTTCCATTCATTCATCAATCCATCCATCCATTCATTCATCGTTCCATTCCATCAACTTGTTTACCCATTCCATTTACCCATTCATGCATCTCCCATCCATCCATCCGTCCAACCATCTCATCAACGTTGAAATAAAAAACCCAGATTTTCAAACATTTTAGCAATCTGTAAAAGTGACCTTAACACACATATTAAACAAACGCCTCACGGCATTTTTGATAGCAGGGATGGAACAGGACAGCCAAAGTGCACCAGATTGCGGTGGAATTGATGACCAAACCTTTGTTTACGACAAGCATAACTGTCGTCTCTGTCAATGTAAAAAGGGACATGCAAAATGTGAGGCAAAGCCCAGGAGCTGCAGGGATAAACTAGACAACATGTGTTCTTTCATAAATGGAGAGATGGTTGTTGAAGGAACTCCACACTATGATGGATGCAACTATTGCGTTTGTAGAAAACGTAAGTAAAAGGCAATAGTAAACAAGTCTTGCCATAGGAAAACGTGTCAAAAATGAAGTGATTATACATGGATCGTGTGTGATGTGGATTTTCGGGTTCGAAGAAATTTTTTGGGCAAAATAGGGTAATTTGAAGAAATTTGGTCCCAGTCCCTTGCTCGATATGGAAGAGGCAAACGCTAAAGTTTCGTCAAGAAAAGTATGATTGAAGAAACCCCATCATAGATTCATTTCTAAACAAAAGTCAATACATCACTGAGATTTTTCTTTTAACTTTTGTAGGTCAATGGGTCTGTACTCGCCTTCGTTGTTATTTTGCGCAGCACGATTATGTCAACTACGCTGCTTTGACAGAACTTACGAGTGGAATCGAACGACATATCGATACTTGTATGGAGTGTGACAGAGAACCTGTCACGCCAGTATGTGGTCCTGATTGGAGAACTTATCGTTCGTTATGTCACGCACGCTTCTGTGGAACCTATGACGTCGACGAAATCATCCAGGGACCGTGTAGCAGAACCGTAAGTACTCTTAAAATAAATCATTATTGAGATGTGCGAGCGCTTTCAAAACTATTGAAGGAGAGACCAATTGACCTCGGAATGAATAAAAATACAGAAACGTTTACTAACTAAAAAGAGAGTGTGATAATTGTAGCATCATGGCTAACTACCATCTCGACGCTCACACAATATCTCGCCGTAAAGAAAGATGAATTGAACAGAACGTCGGCCTTGTCTTGAAGCTTTCACTTCTTCTTCGTCTGCTTCTTTATTATGATAAAGCTGGCGGAAAAAGGAGTCGTGAACTTCTAGGATAAATTATCAGCCGGACCATATATACATTTATCCTGATATGCGATCAAGAAACATGCTGTTTAGCAAGATGTATGAAGTACTATACTGACACGAAGGTGCGGATCTCTTTAAGACCATGTAACGTGGTACGATTTATCATGCAACTTGTCTCGAGAATAAGCTCACGTTGCACCCGTTTTTTGAATCAATGATCAATGGATTATTGGCTCAAATTACAAGTTGTGTGACCATGACGCCATAATTTCTTACAAAAATTGCTGCAGAAAGTAGATGTTAATTCTGCTCTTCGTGCAACAAAAAGTTGCGCGAGTCGATGAGGGGATGTAAATGTAAAAAGTGCTTGTGCAACCTGAAGCTATTTTTTTGCTACTCAAAACAACAATATCATACTGATGACACTAAATTCCAGCAATACGAGCAACACTCGCTCTGCAATCAATCAAGAACCCAACGACGCATATTGCGCGGCAACCCTCACGAATTTTGCTGCTCGAATTAGGGCAGTCTTAAACTCCATTTCATATGTGCTTAGAATCCATGTGAAAATGCTGACTGCGCAGCTGATGAGACGTGTGTTTCATTTCTCCGCGGTCCATGTTTGAGTACTAAAACCCGTGATGATCATTCTGTGGAATGCAAGCAGTATAAATGCGGTAAGTATCCTGGAAATGCGCACATATTCAATGATAGAGTAACTATCTACTAACTACATTGATTCGATTTAGTTTCCACAAAAGCAGAGTGCTCTGACGATACACTACCAAGAGAGGTGGTGTGTGGTGAAGATGGTCAAACGTATCCATCAGAATGTCATCTTGTTCAGAAGTCAGTAGCTTTTGCTTATAGAGGACCGTGTAGATTATCCTGCATGACTGGTAATACAAAGGTATGTTCTTAATTACGGCGAACCATAAGTGAATGTTTTTATCAAGAGAATGACACGTGGTCACGCCCAACATATAGAGGTCCATATATTAAATATGTTACATCTAGAGGTTTTCTCGTCTAGATGCTCGATTCGACTGCCACGCAATTCTGATTAGCCTTCCATAGCTCCTTCAAAGATGCGTAGCCTGCATGTCGTTCTCTTCCACGCGCGCACTTTTTCCGTTGGAATTCTTGATAGCACGGATGGCGTTCTCTACCACTCCAACTATCACGCAAATCTGAATATCGTTCCATAGCTCCTTCAATACGCGCGCTAGTTGTTCGTAACAATTTTATTATGATTTACATTATTTTTCTCTTCCAAGGTTTGTGGCACGGATGGCGTTCTCTATCAATCGGACTGTCACGCAAATTTGCTTAGCCGTCATGTTGATTACCCAGGAGCCTGCGAGAACCCGGTAGCCAAGCCAGAAGTGGTCAATATGGATGATGGGAGTTTTCAATACGTCAATAGAAGATGCCGTAAAGTGCATGAAAATAAACGGTGTTTGTATCCTACCTGCACGAGTACTGTTATCCCAGAAGGAAGTTGCTGTCCAGTATGTGGTAAGTAATAATATATGTGTGCAAGTGAGGTGCAGATTGAGTGTGTATATGAAGTGTCCGTATAGTTTAGTTTCATTAATTTGCCAAAGGAAACAGAACATTCGTTCCAGTTGCTATCTAGCCTTCCTAGTTAAATATATGTTAAAATCACACAAAATTCATCACATTATAGTATTTATCACACCCCTACTATTAACCTATTTCAAAATTTTTAACTGCCATTTTTAACTGCCTTCCATTGTTGTGCAAAAAAAATCATCATACGACTTGAACAAACTAAATCATTATCAAGGGAACGGCAAATGCTCTGGAACGAGAAAAACAATTACGCCTAAACTAAGAGACTATTTCCCTTAAAACTTCTACCTAGGCGCTGCAGTAAGCATACGAATAGACAAGGACATTGCCAGCGATCTTCTGGAATTGCCCCTTCTCAAACCATCCATGGAACTTGCTAGTCTGGAAACTCTCCAGACATTTATTCGACGCATTCAAGACCCACAACATCTGCGCAAATGCCGCATGACAATCGACTACACTGAAAGGAACGACCTGTCAGTTATCTTCACCCCAAGGAAGCCAGGATACATTACATTCTGCCAGAAAGCAGCTCAAGATACTATGGAGTATATCAATTCACACTCGAACTCTTCGGACCCGATAGAAGCGATGCTCGCCGCTGCTGTGTCAGTCGAGACGGGGGCAACTCCTGTCAGTGCACCAGCACGGGTAAAACGAAATGTCAATCTTGATCTAGTCAGGATAAGACGAAATGACCATCATGAACACCACTCGGTCAACAGTACAGGTTCCAGTGTGGCTCCACCCCATGGAATGTTGTTCAGTGTTGGGGTATTTACCAATCTATACTGGTTTATAGATCACTTTTGTTCTAACAGCTAAGCCTTCGTAAGTCGCTTGGTAATTCTTAGTAGACGATACTTCTGAGTTCTTCGTCTTGTTTCTTATTATTAAGAGACCTTGAAATGCAGAATTTCGGCCGATTTTTCATAGAAGTTATGATCGGATGACATGCATTCTGCTTCTGTACACAGGTTTTGTAATCTTACCACGTGTGGATACCAAAAAATGGAGTTTCTTTGTTGATTATTTCATTTTCATTACATGTTGTTGTTAGGTACATTTATTTTGACTAGGAAAAAATGACTTCTGCTGTATTAAAGTTACAATGCTTCTTTCTCCGAGTTTTTGTTCTAAAAACACTTGCACTTGGCTCTGCTGCCAAATATTCTCATATAGAACCTAGGATTATAATTTGAACGAGCTCAAAACCGAACATTACTGACTTATCAGGAAGCTCGGCCGAAACCTAAAGCAGAGGTTAGTCGGTCCCTAGACAGTAAACGATTAACCTCATGCTATAACCAGCAAACTCATTTCACCGCTTCCTGTGTTGACACATTAACATCCATACTCACTCTTAGCCTCCTCCGCAGGCAACTCGACTCGACCTCATTCAAAAGTAGAATTAAAGGATTGTGCAATAATTATCAGGAGGGGGGCCGAAAAACCAGAGGGGGGACACTACATAAAAATATTGCCAGAGGCAGGAGGAATGTTGTTTTCAGCATAACAGAGGGAGGGGTCGAACAATTTTTTTTTTGATTTTAGAGGGGGGGGCTGTCTAAGTTTTTGCTAGATTACTCTGGTTTTTCGCCTACCCCATCCTGATAATTATTGCACCATCCCTAACTTCGATTCATCAACCTTTTTACATAAAATTGTCACATTATGTTTCTGCGCATGTGCAGAGAAGCAAAAAAAGACATCTAAAGCCCTTCTTTACTCAAATGAATAATAGTGTAATATTCTCATATAGGGGGTGGGAATCTGAGAATTCCTCCACTTCTATAATCCTCCCAATCTAGATATTTTTCAAGTGAATCGAATCGGATTGGTCACTTGATAATTGCTTTATACATACAAGTCAGTTCTGCAAGTATATAGTATTCAATTTCAATTTCGTTTAATCTATTCACTGCAAACACCAGCTTTAGCAGGTTCTTTTTGTTGCAGTACTGCAACAATATCCAGCGCAGCTAACAACCTGTTAAAATGTCAAAACAGACCACCCCGCTTCGCTTTAAATCCCGGGGGATTTATTCTATATTTTTTACAAGTTTTAAAACCTAAATATGAAATACCAGATAAAATAACCTGTTAGATACCAAACGGTTATACAAATCAACACAGAAATGCATGTAGAGAATGCGAGAACAATTGATAAACATTGCACATCAAACACCATGAATTTTTAATGCATATATTTATAAAATAGCGAAATCTGAAGCTTGTATAGATAGTGGATCTCATAAATATTAATCAAAGAACTTACTATTTTAGCCTATGCTTTGCTTTGGAAGAATATTCTAGCAGAATTGCATTATTCAAATATCGGCAAAAAAACCTCAAAGTTCATTTTTCTGAGGTTTTTACCAATTAATGCGATCTACAATTTTTTTTCTAATTCATAAAAATGAGATTTTGTCAATTTGCAAAGATTCCCAGAATATTAAAAAAACCCTCAAAGTTCATTAAAAAAACTATTAAAAACCCTCAAAATTCATTCTTCTGAGGTTTTTACCAATTGATGCGTTCTACAATTTTTTTTCTAATTCATAAAAATGAGATTTTGTCAATTTGCAAAGATTCCCAGTATATTAATATAGATGAAGTGAGAACTTTAGATTATCAAGAACAGCAATTTTATAGACTATGTTCAACCACTTGTCGTACGCTTTCATTCAAAATCTTCAAAAAAAATTATTTGCTGGTGTTATTTTGTTTTATAGATGCGTTTTTCCTCAGCGCTGATATCTTAACAAATTAATATTGAATCCAGGATTGTAACTTGAGCAATATTTTTACATTTTTATTAATACTACAATTTCCAAGTTTTATTCTTTTACTTCAATCAGTTTTTCAGGATTGCATGCTATTCAGTGGTTTTAAATTTCAATTTCTCACTTAGATGCCTCCGCATCGAACTTCTCCATGATATTTATCACATTCAGAATTCTAAAGAACATTGTTCCCATTTTTTTTTTCATTTTTGATACCACAATTTCTCATATTCTTAATATTTCAATCGTTAATCATCATTTAAAACTACATATATTAGTTCTCACTTTTCAGTTGCTAATTTCTTTGTTTGTTTTGGCAAACGCATATATTTTTTTGCTTCATCTATTTTAAAATTAATTCAAAATCTTAATCACATCACATTAATTCTTTCGTCCTCACACGATTGTGGCAAGCCGAAAAACTGCTGCTTTACGAGCCTAAAATCAACTTTCGAATTCCTAATCGATTTAGGAGATATTCTCGAGAGCTAAATAACACGAAAAAAGTTGTAATTTTTTTTCGGCTGATATTTAAGAACCGTACAGAATAATTTTTTTTTTCGCATAAAAATAAACCTCAAATGCATAGAATATTGTGTTGCATACAGTATAAAATCGAGATACCGAGATTCTAAACACCACCACACTTGTACAAATGGGAGGGGAGAGTTGAATGGTTTATTTGTCCTAGTGAAAACTTCGCTGCACAATTTACAGGTACTGCGAAGGCACCCCCCTAGTAACACAAACACACTGCAAGCTTTTCACGCTAATCAATATTTAATTAATAAAACCCATCAAACTGTACATCGATTCTATAAAAATGGCTAAATTTACAAGACTTTATATTTCACAAGTATAAACATTTTACACATTTTTTTACATTATTTCCAGAGTAAAATCTACAGAATTTTCGTTAGTTACCTAATTAAGTTTCCAAGCTGATCTTAATGAAAGACATAAATATCGTATCAACAAACATGTACAATATGTTCTTTTGTTCTTATCGTATTAAATGAGTGTTTGAAACCTAGTGAGAAGTTAAACAATAAACGTGTAGAAACTGACATTTCTTGTGCATTTGTCCAGAAAATGGCGTCCCAATGTTTGCAAAATGAGAACAAAACGATCCCCTATACCTGTGTGTTTTGCGTATTGTCTAAGATACCAACAAGGATTCTAAAAACAAGCTATGATTCACTATGCTAACATCGCCAGGGAAAAAATAAAAAAAACATCCAACGGGCGCGGCCAAATTCCGAGTTCCAAAGATTGTTGTCCAATATCACCGGCCATGCTTTTACCGAGTCCTGGAACTCGAAATTTAACTTGCATAAACTAGTTTCTAGCTATACTAACGTCCACTGGAAACCATCAGACGGTTTAGCACTTGTAGCAAGTGCTGTTTGAAGAGCCTGTTGTTCGACTGGAATGACTCCAATTTTGTCCATGAAAATAACAGTCAACGTTATTCTTAGCACAAAACGCATGATTTTTCAGTCAGTTCAAGATGAATTGAGATCCTCCCGTCTGTGAGATGCTTGTGAATGATGCTCCCTGAATGATGTCTAAAAATGTCCGTAGAAAAGCCTATGATTCAAGTGCCAGTTAAAGAAGAACACAACAACAGCTTTCTTCATCGGTGTCTTGTTTCTTATCCGTTTGTGCTTTGGTTTCGTCCTTTTTCTCTTCTTCATCTTTCTTTTTATCTTCGTCTTTCTTTTCTCCGTCTCCCTCGGGGTTGTCGTCTTTTTTCTCTTCCTCTGCGGCTTTTTCACCTTCCCCTTCTGTTTTTTCTCCTTCGGCTGCACCATCTCCTTCGGCTGCACCATCTCCTTCAGCGGGAGCGTCTTCCTTCTTTTCTTCTTCGGCGTCTTCGGCGGGCTTATTTTCTTCATCAGCCATCTTACTAAACAGAAAGTACCACCCTTTAATAAAGTTTAAGTGAGTAGCTCGGAGGTTTGTTTACAAGTGAGAGGCTACGCCTGGTACGCTTCAGTTTGCAAAGCGAGACTAATAAATTATTCACTCGTCTCCATAGCAACTGCCACCGGTGGTTTGTAAACTCAATCAAGTGTCATTTCCAAGCAGCCAATCACTGACGTTTTTCGCGTATTTAAAGTAGGTGGTTGAATTGTTGAGCAAATTATTTGTTGTTTTCTTAAGATCGGGTTTGATTTCACTCATGAAGTCTTCATAATCCTTGGCAATGATTTTGAATACTTTTTACCCCGTAGTAACAGTTGGTAGATGTCCCAGTACAACTGACCTACCCTACCCTCGACCTCAGTCCCTCGCGAATTGCATTTCAAGTCACATGAGTCCTTATTAAAAAGTCAAACAAAGCGCACATCAGGTCCTCCAACACCTTTTGATGTTTGATAATAAGATACGGGTAGTTTTTATTCGTCATGCAAATACTTATCAACAAATCGTCCTTCCAGTTTTTCCCCGGCATCTTCCTCGTACCGTCTTATACACATATTTCAAAAATCGTTGTCGCGGCTGAAGCAACAACACAAGATGGCAAAGAACATCGGTATTTCATCTTTATTCATCACGTAGCAATTAGTGGCTTTTTTAATTGTAGGCTGCGACTTTTAAGTGTTGTCCCCAATCTTCAGCTAATCAAAGCATTATTTGGGGGTGTTCTTGGCTTGCTGCTCGTTGCTTGTCGCTTCAACTGTGACAACTGTTTTCGACATAGGTGTATATTAGTACTGACGAGCGATAGTGTCTTTTTTGAACAGGTTTACAGAAGACCATGCACGAGGCGTAGACGAGTGTAGTATTATTTTTATTATATATTCCTTCGTTTTTATTTGCTATAAATGTTGTCATTAGCTTCATAATTAATATATTATAGACAGGTCTTTATATTTTCTTAAAAAAATCTAGGATCTCTAATCATTTGGGCGAACTTTGTTCGTTGGTCAATTCCTACTTGGTCCAAGAAGTAAGGGCATTGACTATTTCTTATGAATCGCTGGCATTACCGTATACATTCGCTGGTATTATCTTATAAGTATCTTACTGCATCCCTACCCCACCTCAGGATAGTATAGGTAGAGGGACAGACACACAGAGGGACAGACACATAGAGGGACAGACAGACAGAAAAGACAGACAGACAGAAAGAGATGTTGCAAATGCTGGATAGCTGGACTGATGGACAATGAGTCGAAAGGAGAAAAATGAAAAACAAATGCCAGCCAGAGAGATTTACCGTCAATATAAAGAGTAATTTTTGGTTCCTTTCTGACATAATCCAAACTAATTTGTCATTTTCATTTGTTGTCTTCGTTCGTCCAAATCCTGTGCTTGTTGACGGGCCGCTTTAGCACCTTCTACGTCTCCAATTTTGTCCAAAATACTTGCCAGTTGGAAGTAGAGAAATGTCTTGGTCGGCGTGAAAGTTATCAGCTGGGGAAAAAATAATGTTTCCTACTTAGATTCGAACCAATCAAAATATACAAAATACGTGTCTTATCCAATCACAATAGCGATGACCACGTCACAGGTTTGATATTTGCTGAGCCAATCAGAATTCGAGATCAACCGTTGAGAATGGTTGATGTGTCAAGTTACCCATGCCGCTATCATGCAAAATCCATCTGGTCTGTTTTCAAGCCTTATCGTCTACTCTACTCTACGGTACCACTCTTTCAAATTCACTAATTTTTACCTTACGATATAGCTTCGCTGCTTTATGGTATTCTCCCTGTATAAACATTAAACAAAGGTCATTCGCATTAAAATCTAGCTCCTTGCATTGGCTCTGGCGCCTTCATAGTAGGGACAGTGCCATGGTCACCTCGCTGACCATGCACTCTTATCCGGCTGCAACGAGATTATTGATATTACAGTATTGTTTGAAATGCTATATGATTGTACCTTTGCATTGATCAAGGACGCATACTGCCAGTTACCGTCAACACTATCAGGATGAATTTTCAAAGCTTCTTCTAGAATACTCTCTGCTTTTTCGAGCCTTCTTAGTTTTAAGAAGTATTTGGCCAAGTCGACTCTTGCGATTACAAACCAAGGGTCTAGAGCCACAGCTTGTTCCATAATCTGATAAAATACCCAATCAATTAATCATTAAGAGTGATTACAGAGTGTATACGTAATGGCTGACCATATACAGGGGGTGCTCAATTCTCCAGTTTCCCAGTGAATATGGTAGAAACTAGATAAACTAGTTAACCGCGTCGGTGTTTGGAATAGAACAGTAGAGAATAG
>OCZR010213371.1:0-16380 GCA_900234385.1 Anemonia viridis | reverse complement strand
GAGATATCAAAATAAACAAATCAAGATGCATCACGGTAAGTGGCAATGGGTCTTTAAACATGAGTTACCAGCCTCAAAATCCAGTATGTAATACTCGTTCAAATCCATTTACATTGATTTCAATTCTTCGACCGTTTTAATTATCATAACTTGGCCAAAATCTACTATCAATCAAGCATCGATTTAAAAAATATTTCTACATAATAAGAATAAAAACTTTTAACAGTAACGGTAAATAATTTCAGTACAATGCAAGAAACGAGCTTTAATTAACAAGCGTGTATAAAAACTTCTAGCTCTAGTTATAGCAAGATAGATGAGCCAATAGAATACCCCACAAATGCAGGCTCAATTTCCAGCGCTTACATTAGGAACCTTCTCGTAAATACACAATGAAATATTAATGTTTCGCGTTTTAGTGCCCCAGAAACTGTTCAATGGGTTGTATCCAATCTACTTCGTCGAAAAGGACACGATCGTCTTTCTGCATCTCAAGCGGCAACTATCTTGTATGTTTCTCTTTTTGCACCTGCGTGGTGGTTGCGTGACCGATTTCTTGTCACGCACGGTGTCATCCTCAGGTAAGAAGACAAGACTAAGGGATTTGTTTTTGGGCAGGTTTTTGATTGTAGGTTATTGATGGTGTTTTTTATGACTTATTACATTGATAGATGGCTTCTTGAGGGATCAACAAAGATGCTGGCTGAAAGAGATCGAGTTATGAGTGTTGAGAAAATGGTGAGGATTGAATTAGTTTTTGGGTGTCCCGGTCCCCGTCCACCGTCCTCTTACACCTGTAAATAGGGATCCGTCAAGTTACTGTGATGAAAGAAGGGAGGAAGGAAGGAAGGATGGAAGGAATGAAGGAAGGATGGAAGGAAGGAAGGAAGGAGGGAGGGAAGGAAGGAATCAAGGAAGGAAGGAAAGAAGGAAGGGAGGAAGGAAGCAAGGAAGGAAAGAAGGAAGGAAGGAAGGAAGGAAGGACGGAAAGAAAGAAGGAAAGAAAGAAAGAAAGAAAGAAAGAAAGAAAGAAAGAAAGAAAGAAAGAAAGAAAGAAAGAAAGAAAGAAAGAAAGAAAGAAAGAAAGAAAGAGGAATATAAGAAGGAAAGGGCAACTTCGTTCTTCTCTACTCATGTAGAAAAGTCAGATTTTTTGTGAAAAAAAATTTCGAATATAAAAACACACATGAAATCAGCAGTCTCCAATAAAATATCGTTAACCTTTTAATTCTTTCTTTCAGATGCAGCGGATGTTCCTGAGTCGAGCGAGTGTCGGGGAAGTCGTTGATGCTGTTGCTGTTGTGCGCTCAGTACAAGACCACACTGACGAGAAAACAAAATGAATCTCTTGCTTTCAGACTTCAAAGAATTTTCAGAACTTCTTTAATTAGTCCCAAAGAATTCATGGAACCCTTAACTTAATAAAAAAATGAGCCACGAATGCTTAAAACCTGTGAATTGTTTATGATTAGAAGACTCAGAATGTTCTAGAACTATGAAGGATTTGCAAGAATTTTCCGTAGAACCTTAGGTGAAAAAAATTCCAATTAAAAGCTAAATTAAATGGGAAAAAATGTGATCCAAAATTACAGTTAATATTGCTATTTGTTCTCTTAATGTTCTAATTTTGTTTTAGTCAATCTAAAGAACTCGTGATTCATCGCACATGTATATGGAAAAAACTACTAATTTTGTAAAAAAAAAAAAAATTCCAAGACATTGTGGATGTTACAAGTAATAGGTTTTAGATTTTGCGTTTTATCATTTAATCAATAAAATAAAATCTAAAATTGTCGAGGCCTTATGAATTTCTTTTTCACCATATCTATCCAGAACGCCTGGTATAGCAGTGTGTGAAGTATTTATAGTTTTAAGGATAATTACGGAACAATTGTGTTTTATTAAATTGCTTGTAATGGATCCATGCACTGTAATTAGGCCATAATTACCTTAAGACATACTGGCAATTATCTATGTTTAATAATATAAATGGAAACTGTTAGGAGACGTGGAGCAACTTCCAAGAATTGAATTGGTGCAAAACTTGCTGTATATATTCCTCTATGTCTTTAAATATGAAAAAAATTCATCTTGAATTTTTGGGTTTATAATCATTTTTCCCCTCAAAAATTCATTATTTAAGATCGTCAATATCTCGAAACATTTTACTCATTTTGGAGAAAAACAATTACTGGTACATAGTTCAAGGCTTGAAGATTCATGACTGCGAGTTTCTCAGAAATTGGACAAGGTTTTGTTGCAAAAAGACGCGCTTGAATTTCATGCCCGTCAAACAAATCTCAAATAAAGTATTCACGTGCGCTCGCTGTACGGTTCTCCTCCCGAATTTGATAATGGTAAACTATAAAGCCGTATATCGGTAAAAAAATAAATATCTCGGCTAGTAACAAGCGGTAGGGGAAAAAAGGCTAGTTCTTAAACATCTTATTACTATTTTTTTTCTTTACAAAGACGATTTATGGTAGCTGGCAGCTTTGCCTAATTACGTACGTGTCAATGATTTAAGTTTGAGAATTCCTTAGACATTAACCAAACAGATGGCTCGTGCTACTGCTAATGATTTATAAACAACTCTCGAATTCTTTTTTTTTTACTAAAGGGCGTTTTAATTGAGACGCTTTGGCAAGTTTGAACAATCCTATACAAACCCCTTACACGACAAAGGCTTCTTATAGAGCCTAGTTAAACAATTTATCTCCGCAGATGTTGTGGTAACAATAGTACTCGAACTTAGAAACTGTTAGCCCAGTATGGTCAGAGCAGACAACTAGTTGACTTATTTGACTATATATTTAGGGCTATTCACATATTCACATTTATTAGTAACCATCTTTCTGAAAATATATATATATTCGTGTTTTGATCAAAAATTTTTCTCGTTTTTCTGGAGAATTAGAACTTTATTTTTTGAGCGAAATATCAGTGAAGCTCAACTGGAGGATCGAGTTAAGATTGATAATTAACACGTAAGGCATGATTAAACTTATGATGTCTGTGGAGATGTAATCCTCTAGCTGTTTTTTAAATTTCGAAGTAAAATGCAGAATGCTGAAGCTTGCAAACTTTCAGCAAGTTAGCCACAATAACATATAAAGAAACTAATTCATATTTACAGAGAAATTTATCTAAATAATTGCGAAGAAGCAAAACATTAATTATCGTCTGTCTGGGTCTTTAGAAGGTATATCATAACATGGTTATGTTAAGTTATCCTTTTGCAGTTTGAAGTAAAAATCTTCGCTCTAAAAAATACGGATTGAATAATTCTAGTTCAGAGAATTCAGTTGTGGATGTGTCAATCTCACCACGCATACTCAAGCTTTTAAAAATCAAAGTTTCAGACATTGCTACAACTATTAACGTAATAAAGTTAGTGCTTAAAATTGCATCTTGTTAGCCAAATATAATTCAATATTTAAGATCAATTTAAAAAAAATATACAATATAAAAATAAATAAATAGATAAAAGTTGAAAGTTGAAATCTAAGTTGAAAGTTGAATCATCTTGGGTGCGTTAATTCGCGAAAAAGTAATCGTACTCGTCTGAGATATGTCTGCGAAGATATTGGTGTAAAACTCACTTTCGCCTCGGTTACTTTTTGTTATAAACTATTCAGTGAATTCTAAAATGGAATTTTTTGTCTTAGCTCCGTGTCATGCTTTCTGAAATAAAATTTGTGCCATTCATTCAATTTAGAGAACTCCCCATTCCATCCAACATCATTAGTCCACCAGAGTACGTTCATTAAACTTT
Organism: Anemonia viridis; assembly: GCA_900234385.1. Taxonomy (NCBI): domain Eukaryota; kingdom Metazoa; phylum Cnidaria; class Anthozoa; order Actiniaria; family Actiniidae; genus Anemonia; species Anemonia viridis. The sequence goes on along the minus strand of OCZR010213371.1, from coordinate 12,605 downwards.
TGAGATTATTCACTTAGGTTATAATTTTTTTATTCAACACTTCGTATCTAAGCCTTTTGCAGAAACGGCTTTTGAAGGAGGGATGTGGCGTGCTTAGGTGAGAACAGGTTCACTCAATTGCAAAAACATGAAAAATAGACCTTGATGTTGACGCCTTCACACCGCAGAGCTTTCTGTTTGAAAAACAAAGAAGACAAGCCAAAATTTTGAAGGACTTTTGATTGCTATAATTTACGATATTTATATTAACTATTATCCTATTTGCTCAACATTTTTATACACTAATTATTCAAACTTAAGAGCAGTGTAAAAACGTTTTAACAGAAGTAAAAATATAGCGTATTCGTTACTTCCATTGTGACCCATTATTTCACACAGCGAAACCATAGCTTGCCATGTTGCTGTATTCTACTCAAACTTCTATTATTTTTTTATGTAATTTATCACACGCCTAAGAACATGACTTCGCAAACAATTCTGTTTCTATATCAGTTTTGTAGTTCAATACGTTTAAACTCTAAAGTCCCTCGGTGGTCTTCACCGAAACTCCGTATCTATGCTGCCCATGCGATTCAGTCAGCAAAGTCGGAAACTTCAAACGTTTATCAAGAAAAGAGTTTGAAAAGTATGTAGAGCTAACTGCTGTAATATTCAATTATTCTTAAAGGTCAAACTAGGAGGAAAACAATCATTTTATAAGTCATATTTTGCTTGTATGTACGACTCGATGAATTGGTTTTTCCCCGCTTAATGTTTTGCCTCTTAAATTTCAGTTTTTGTTATTGTTGTGGGCCTTTACCGGGACGTGTTCGAAATCCACGTGTTGCAAGTCAAAACATTCATTCAGCCAGACAATAAAGTTTTATCTATTTGTCTTCTCGGTCGGGGTTCTGTTTCTTACCACACGCCAAGAAAGTTATCCCAAGTTAAACAAAAATTTAGGCGGGTATATAACCTATCACAACCTCTTCAAAAGCTTTTTTGAAAAAACCATCATCCCTTTTGATCACGAAATTCTATACCTATTGTGAAGTCCTGAAGTCTAGCGTACTCTAAGCCACATTTTTGTAAATGTAAAGTTATATAATAAAGGTTACTCGTTGTCAAGGTTATGGAGTACCTACCTGACTAAAGGCATCTGCTGACCTCATAGGTCTGCCTGCTCAATCCGGCGTCGAAATTATTGAATTTTGTGCCCAAAAAATACCTCTAGATGAACAATCTGAAATTTCCAGCAGCTTGATTTGTGTTATTGTCGATTGCTTATCAAATTTTCACAAAGAATCAAAATCAAATTGTTTGAAATCAAAAGTCATTTTTTCTACGGAGAAACGCGACCCGAACCCTCAAATGGCTTCCACTTCGTGATTGGATGACGCGCGATTTTCTGCTTATTGATTGGTTTTCATTTTGCATAGTTGGAATTGAAAGCAATTTGAAGCTAACGTAGGCTTCGCACTTTTCAAAGTGAAATCTTTTAATTACACGGTCTTAAATTAAAAGCCGTTTTATTCCGTTGACACATAGTAATAATATATTTACTAATCAGTATTATTTTGCGATAAATATATGCTACTAAAACGAGCCTTTGTACCTTCTACTTTCTGGACAAATTTATCTTCGAAACACAGTCTTTCGTTGGTCATGAATAGCGTAAACTGTGACATATTTTTGATTGAGTACGATAGATGTAATATGCTAGCCAAGCAAGCCATTTCAAGTTGCTTTTTGCCGAATTCCAGGAAAAGCATCCCGTCATTTTTTTAGACAAAATATCGCGATCGAAGATTTTTGACAGTAATTTGAACACTTTATATCAGGAAGGTGGGAGGGTTTTTTCTTGTAACCTTTTAATCTTAATCGACTGTATTGAAGGAAAACACCGAATTTTCGGAATTTTGTTTTTTATATCTTGTTAGGATGATCGTAACCTCCTGAAGTCGGTTCTTTGGGTGAAAAATCACGATGCAATATTCTTTTAAGGGATTTGGATTATGAAGATTAAAATAATTGGAAAAGAGATTGAAAGACCACGTCCTCTGAGAAAAAATTCTATTATACGGATCCTTTTTGTTTGCTGAAAGAATGGTCAAGGATTTAGAAGTCATTTCACAGCTTCAAAGATATTAAATAATGACTTCATCAGCGAGCGACACTACTGCACCTTAATTTAGTGAATTAATTCCAAAATCGTTTGAAAAGATTCAAATTAATAGTAAGAGAGAATTAATAGTAACTGCGATTAAAGAAATACTGGCTGTGAACAGCTGAATAAAAAACGAGGAAAGAAGAAGACCAAAAAGAAAAGGAAAACGAGCCAATACATGACTATTAAACTGGAGAGAACAATCGAGCAGACTACTGGCTAGATACTAGTGAATTCGCTCGCCACATTTATATAAATTTAGACAAGTAATAAAGAATTCATCTTTTGTGTTCGGGGAAATTACAATCCCAGTAAAGATGGTTAAATAAGTGTTGATTGACATAAGATGAGAAGAAATCGTACACTAAACTCAACTAATCTTCCTGATATGTCGGATTAAGATTAGGGTTCTGCCAAACGCTTTACTTTCTTTATATACATGTTAGTCAAATCATTTGCCGCCTCATTTGAGTATAAAATAATATATTAGCTTTACATTAGAGTGACGGTGAACTTTTTCTACCAAATTGAACTCATTTCTATAAGGAAAACACACTTATAAGTAAATATATGAAGTAAAAAATTGTAACCTCGATTAAGTTCTATTAGTTTAGCAAATAATAGCTTTAGGCATAGTTTGCGAGTAATTAAGAACACTGAAGAACTGAGACGAACTCAAATTTTCTCCAATTTTCTAATTCCGTTATTATTTACCTATTTTCATCTCAAATTTATTCTATCTTATAAACATTCAGACACACGAAAAGGACTATTTTTCTATTTAATAGAATTGGGTTAAAAAAATTAAATGCATTTGACACGAATTCAGTTGTTGATGGGGCTTTTACGGTATTTTATTGAAAAAGGTTGTAGAAGCCAGCTTTAAGTTTTTTCTTTTTTTTTTACAATATCATTCTATTAATTTTCAAAACCGATGCCTTTTTTTGCTCTCATTAATTTTTAACGTCGTCATGAATATATTTTTTTCTAAAAAGGAATAAAGAATTGAATTCTCTCTTAGTGTATATCGAATTTTAGAAATTTACCTTAATACAAACATTTGATATATCTTTAGTTAAAGCAATTTTGAACTTAATTCTGCAGTGCAAACTAATTTTGGGAAAGGAGAGACTTAAAATCGAATGGTGAAGATTATTTTAAGCATATTTTTGATATAAAACAGCTCCAGTTTCCTGGCGGGTTGTATGTTATTATTCTAGTTGAAATATTACTTGTTTGAGGCTGTTAAAACCGAAATTATAGAACTACAAGCTCAATTTCATTCTGTCCAATATTGTAAATTGCTTGACAATGCTAAAGTAATATCGATATTGCGTTTTTATCAAGATGGTTTCATAAATTTGAAAAAAAAAATCTTCAATTTTATATTCAGCTTTTGTCCATTCTTGATATTCTATTTATCAAAAGTAGACAACAATATATCGTTTTGGTTTAACTTTAGTCCGTCTAGTTGAATCCCGGCTGTTTTTTAGTTTCTAATTTTTTTCTCGAATATGTTCCTAACATTGTGGGGTGCGTGAATTTGGGATTCTTCAAATAATGAAAGGTGTACGCTGTCCTTAAAAGTCCCCCCAATCCATTAGCAAAATCAATCGAATTTTTCAATCAAGTGTAATGCATAAAATTACTACACTCGTCTTACTTATAATTACGAAAGAAAATGAAATATTCTTGACCCTGAAGCGCCGCCAATGGCAAAATAGAATTCCCGGGTGTATTTCGACTTTCTTCGTCGGCAACCTTGTACATCAATTTAAGTTCAAGTTTCTGCGTTCCAAAGAAAAATAATTATTGAGGATAAGACTCCTCGAAAAACAGAACTGCGAAGTATACATAAAGGCTCTATTTTTGTCCTTTTCGTGTTCGAGAAAGATATCTCGTCATTTAAAGCCTATTATCGTAATTTGTCATTTGATCCAAACTTCATGATAGAATGTAAAATAATTAAGACCCGCTTTTTTTCATTTCCTTTAGTGTTTTTGTTCTTGTTATTAATTCATTCAATTTCTTGCAATTTTCTTGATCCTAAAAAATTTAAGAAGCAGGGAATTGGGTTAAAATCATGGCGATTGGAAACAGGTTTACGCGCGCTTTTTACAATGTATACCTTCTATATTTAGCTTGTTTGTTCTAAAATCTACGAAAAAAATAAACAATTTATTCTTGAGTCGATATATCATCATTTACCGTTTAATTGGTGCGTAATGGACTCGTCAATATAAAGGATTCTATGATCCTTTGTTGGGAAAATACACCATTCTTCTAATGATTAGGATTGGGAGCCTCAAAGGCGAGTGCCTGATATTCCAACTTCTTTATGACACGAGCATGTTTAATAGACGAAATGGCTGAATTCTTCACGACATCCTATAGAACTCTCCTCTTTATTCAAGGAGGCCCATTTAAAGCCTAAAGACGAGTTTTTATGCACTGTTTCCTTTTTCTTTGTCTCAATGCTTTTGTATTTGGGCAAAACAGAGCGTTTTGCAATTTTGATAGTTGAATTCATCTTAGCTCTGCGAACCTTGCTTTTGTCGTTCTGGCCAAGAAAACCATTGCAATGTTAACTCTAAAATACTTGCTTAAGAATCTAAGTTTTGAATATAGAATCACCTCTCATTATCTCGATTCAAAGCCATCACATATTGAACTTTAATTAAACTTGTCTGAAAGAAACTTTTCTCAAAATTTCTTTTAAATTTCCAACCCCAATCGAGAAACAAATTCACCAACTTCAACTTGTGTTAACTAAATGTTTATCAAATTGTCGAAAAAGTGAAGAAACTAAATATTTATCAAGTAATATAAAGATCTCTGTTCGTTAAGAAGGAAAGCTTGTTCTAAAGTTCTTTATCTGACGATGATTTGAGTATAAAAAGCGTATTAAGAACAATAGTCTCAAAGCATTCAAGCCTTGGAGACGTTGTGTGTTGTCGGCCGAGTCGCTGTTTATTCAATTACTTTGTTAACCAATGACTTGATTATCCCGACAATAGTGCAACCTTTCTGCGCTCGCTCTATTGGTAATCGCCTAAATGAACTTCAAATTACTGCAGCACAAAGGATTAAGAATTCTGTAAATCTACGAATATGTTTTAATGGTTTTGAATCTATTCTTTGATTGTCGTAGATGACCGATCCTTGTCTAAACATTACAACCATAAAGTTTGGACGACTGTATCCAGACCTTGTGCAAAAGCTAAGCCTTCTCAGTTTTTTCTTCTTCTCTGCTTTTTCCCCCAATAAACGTCCAGTGACTTCTTTTTCGTAGGACCCTTGGCTCAAACGTGTGATATTTGTATTACAAATGTATTGAAAGTGGATAGGTACTGTATGTACAAATTATTAACACGATCAGTACTACAAACTGATCGAGAAAAAAAAAAACGTGTAAAAGTGCCAACTAGGCGAAAAAAGAGCGACTGCATATGCCAGGCCCGCGCCAGGCAATTTCGCATTAAACAGGTTTTATTAGATTCTTTATAATGATTACAATTATCTGTTCAAGTTGGAGCAAGTGGGGAAAAAATGCTCTTCAAGCTTGTATCGTGACCGTGGCTTGTGCCAATAAAACGGCTTTTGAGGTGAGGGGACTGTGAGAAGAGTGGTTGTAGTCTCGCACCATTTGCGAGAAGACATCTGCCTTTGCGTATGAACCGAGTTCATGGGAGTCTTTCAAATCTTTTCTTCTCTAGTTTAGCTTTGGATTAAGACGGACACCTGAGTCACTAAATGCAAGCATTACGATAGTAGTTGAGTTGTCCACGCCCAGTTCCCACTCTCTATTGAAGTAGCAAAACTGTTCCAGGGTGACATCTTGGTGGAAATCGAGACCAGAGAGCATATCGTTTAACAAGTGCTGAGAAATATTCCAAACTTATTCTGCTCTCGCTTTTGCTTGAATTTTGAGGCCACCTCAAGCGACCTCCACACTTAGATGGGAATAAATGACCCGTAAGGTAGAACGATTGTGGTAGTGTTGAGGAAACGTTCAAAGACGATAGCACATCGAAATGTGATCACTAAATTTAGCAATAAGATTGCCATGTACAACAAAAGAAAATCAAATTCCAAGCTTTATTTTAAATATTATTTTGCTCGTATTAATTAGTGTTCGCGAAGCCCTGAATTCAATCAGGCTTCACAAAGCAGCACCGTACAAAAATCCCCAAAATTGGCGCCCCAAAAACTACCCAATCTAAAGTCCTGCCTATTGAGGGTTGACAACCCAAGTGTTTGACTGCTAAAACAGTCCACAGCAACATCTCGCGAGTTGTTTATGGTGTGTAAACTCGTTCTCTATTGAAAAGAATTAGCATTGATATTAAATTGTTTTTCAAGTAGAAATGATATGCATTTAGGGATCCAGTGAGGGCCAGCGAGGCCTTGACAGGTGCACCGGTACGTAGCTCAAACATTGGTAATGAAATTGTCTATTGTCTATATTCAAACGACACCGAGTTTTATTTTATAGGTTTTAGTCTAGTCCGCGTATGAGTGAGAGTTAGAAAGTGCACCTGCTTCAATATAACACAATACAATTAAGCAATGTAGATGTAATGACTTCATGAGGTAGCTAATAAGTAGTGTCTAAAACAGGATAACTCCAAAACCCTGAAACACTCCAACTTGAAACATGCTGCAAGGCTCTATTGGACAATCCATGGCCCTTCCAAAGACCCAAAACCAATACGTCCTTAGTGATGTTATAGGTCTCGAATCACTATCATCATCCCGTAAGTACTCTAGATTTTTATTCTGGCTTTTTTCCCCGTTGATATTTTGGATGTTGCATTGAAATTTGATGTTGTCAGGTCGCGACTGAAAAAGGCAAACGTCGAGAGAGTTGAATCTCTTTTAACCTCTGTCATCAATGCAAAACCAAATCGTAGAACTAGACTTTTGCAACAATTATTGTGGCAGGAATTCCGGACTCAGGAAATAAGATGAATAGATTTCGGAAGTACATGAGTAAATAGAACAGGAAATAAATCATCATTGTATCTCGTTGACCTCGTATTGTTTTTGTTCACAGACCCTTCAGTTGTTTATCGAAGCTACACATCTGATCAATCAGATCCTTCTCGTAGCACTCCTGATAATACTAGCGATGTAGAAAACCCTGCCACCGTTCGACGAAAGCAAAGAAGGAACAGAACAACATTCACGAAGCAGCAGTTGCAAGAACTGGAGAAGGTCTTCGAGAAGAAACACTATCCCGATATTGCTCTCCGTGAAGAACTCGCCGTCAAAATCAACATCAGTGAAGCTAGAATCCAGGTACGAAGAAAACACACTTCCCACTCCACAATTTACTAAAAATTTATCATCTTAATTTCATTGATGTTCGAATTTACTTTTAACGCATAGATGTAATCTAATTCATAGGCACAGAAAAAGCGTTAGGCCACTTTGTACTAGTGTAGGTCATTTGGGAATGGGCGTGGTCATGGTCGAAATCCCCCCAAGACAAACCTCGAATAATCTTATTAGAACATTCACTTAGGTCATTTTTGCCCCAGAAATTCTCAGGCTTGAAGAAGCACTTTTGCCTGGATTTATATGTAATTGAATTTTGGCATTCTTTGCCTCGTACGACTCGCAGAGATACTGTTAATAACTGACATATACTCTCCTAATGATCGAGGGAAACGATTGAGGGTTAAGGAGTTTTAGAGGAGATGGCCTCATGGCTTCATTTTGACAGAGCGAATTCCATTTTTCACTTGCTTGGTGATGAAAGTTCAACAACTTGGTTTATACCTTTACCATTAAGATTACAACGAGATTCATTCTCAAAAATTTATAAAACGAAGAAGGCTTCAATTCTTGCTCTAAGAAACGTATAAGCTCAAGAACCATGTAGGTGTTCTGTCAAAACGTTCGCTTCAGATTCCTTATACTGAAGTCCAAATTAGAAAATCGTTTTAATAGCGTTCAAAATTGAAAAATTATTTCAACGGACTGAAAAGAATTAGTTTAAATAGAATTTGTTGTTAAAAGAAATTAGCACCATTTTCACCCCGGCGATTGATCAAATCATTTTATATCATTTCCGATGTTTTTAATACCTCGCCAAATAAAGCATGATTTAAACCACATTTTGAGTAAAATAGATCTACACACTGTTTCTTTTATGCATTATATCTTTTTTATTGAAGTTGGAACTGATTCAATTTAGTGTAAAAGCTAGCGATTCCCATTTTTTTGAAATTTGACTTGGTCGTTGTTTATCTACCTATTTGAGGTTAATTCCTCACACAACTGAAACTTTATAAAATGTTAACGAGTTATTATTACTGTTTATTGTTCTATAGGTTTGGTTCCAAAACAGAAGAGCGAAATGGCGCAAGCTACAGAACCCAAATCAATCATTGCTGAAGAAAAACAGACTTCATCACGATAAACACAATACAGGACAGCTCCCAATCGCTCCCAGACCAGGCATCCCTTGTGGAACACCCAACTACTTCTTAAGCCTTCCATCAGGAATGCCGTCCGTCAGTGGACATAGTAGTTATCCGCCGGGGCTGTTGTCCTCGCTGTCCGCTTCGGCCCAGAATTACATGGGTTCCCCACAACTTCCAGTCCACAATGCGCAGTTGTGGACATGCCAAGGAGCGTATTCCAACGAACAACCGAAAATGGCGTTAGAAGCACTTCGTATCAAAGCCAAAAACCATTCTTCGTCGATGTCTGCTTTTGAGTTTGTTCCAAGTTATCATTAGTGGACTTTAAAGTAAGAAGGACTAGTTTGACAATTAGCACAAGGGAAAAGCCATTTTGAACTGCTAAAAACACTGACTAAAAGCGCTGGAATAAATGAAACTCACCCTCGAACCTGAACATCAACTTAGAAGGAAAAAGACACGTTAAACTTCCAGATAAAAGTAAAAAAAGTGAGAAAAAATGTCTGGGAAAAAAGAGAAATTCTACTCCTGACCTATGTTAGAGGCCTGTTTTAATATTTTCACTCTCGGAAAAGAAAAAAAAAAGTAAACATGTTTACTTCGGTTTCAAATCAAGTTAATAATGGTTTAACTCAAAAATAAACCTTACTCTCCGAACGCTATACATATCCCTAAGGTAAAATATTTCTGTTAAGACTATCGAGCAGACGCCATTAATCGGGCGACGTTTGATCTAAGTACTTTGGCATATACAATAAACTCTACTAAAATAAGGCATTCGCTAATGAACTCCAGCTACGAAACAATTTCTCCAAAGATTTAGAAAAGGAAAACAAATCCAGTAATTTTTAAACGCAAAAGTCAATCTGTTGATAAAGATTCAGTCGAGAACGCGCGCCTTTTTTTTCTAGATTGAGAATAAATTTAAGGTGAACGTATAAGCATAAAATAATGATATCACCTAAATGAGATTTTTCTAAAATAGGTTCGTTCGTTAGACAGAGTAAATCGAGTCTAAATGAACAAATTTACCTGTAGCTTTTTACTAAATAAACTTGAATTGCTGGATAGATTAGAAGCTCATTAACCAAACAAATAGCTCGTGAAGTTGAAAGATTTATTTCAGTTATCGGTGACTGAAGAAGAAGCGGAAATACTTGTACAACGCTTTTGTTCTGTTGAAAATATTTGAAGAGTTCAAGTTGTTGCTATACGATTCTTGCTTGTAAATATTCTATAAATGTATCACAAGGTTCTTGGTATATATTAAACTGGTATAAAGTACAAAGAAAAACAAAGATTGTGGAGTGTTGGTTTTGGGTTTTTTTTTAATTTATTTTCTTTGAAAAAAGGTAAGCGAAAAATTCAAATTATTTTTTGTCGGGAGCAAGACTTCACCTGCCATAAGCGACAGAATATTCTTGTTTTTATGCTCTCATTAATCAAAGACTCCGAACAGGTTTCAAAACTAAACATTTTAATTCAAAATTATTACGAATACAAAAGGAAGTATTCGTAAAGCAACTAAAATAGACCGCCAGGAATCCTAAATTTATCACATTGGAGCGACGTTCAAAGATTCAAAACTAAAGACATTGATCAACAACAGACACGAAATAACTTATCATGCCCTTGCTAGCTTACGATGATTTACTTAGTAAACTCCTGCCAAAAAGAGAGTTTTTTCGAGCCATGTTCCCCTTATTTGTGATAAGCGCAGATGGTAAATCTTCGATTGCTTATCGGCAAAATAAAACAAAGTAGTTTTAGTTATTTTCCTTCTAAATTTGCTATAAATTGAAAGCGGTAAAAGCAGGCAAAGGAAAGAAAAGAAAAACGTCTTCATGGTGAGTTCGTTTCGTACTGGTAAAGAACCATATCTGTTATAATAGTCCAACTTGATCCGAATCAGCGCTTTGGTCTTTTGTTTGCAAGGTAAACCGGTTGAAGCATTTTATTAGAAAATTAACACGGAACTGAGAGCCATTATCGTATTGAAATAAAAAGGTTGTTCGACTCATAGAACTTTTTGACACAAAGATGGCGACTAAAAACCTAACGAGATTATCTCCCTAATGTAAAAATACAGTTCAAAGGATTGAAGGGAATTTTAAATTCCAAACTCGCTAGAGCTTTGTTAATACACAGAAAAATATCGCACAATTTTTTTAAGGGTTTGTCTTTGAAGTTCTCAAAGTATTCGCAAAATTTTCGCTGGTAAAGCAAGATTTATTTTCGAATGATGTTTCTGGTCAATATGAAAGTCGATTTTACTGAGTACGAATACAAATGAGTTTTCTAATTTTCGACCCGAGTAATTATTATAATACACGCCTTAAGCAGTTTATTAACATTTAAGAATTGATGCATACGAATCGAAACAAGTCCAGCTCATTGTCTACCTCTGCCATTTTGTATTGATCGAGGGATCATGCTGTTTAATGGGACTCGAATTAATGTGGGCCTAATTGGACTCAGATCTGTTAATAAAAATTAAAAGAGGTTAGACAGTTCGGGGAAAAACTATTCAAAATAGTCTAACAAGAAGACAAGACACGACTGGGGTGGCTTGAAAAGTCGACTCGCGCGCGTGTTTTGCTCGACTATATAGTTTCTATTTTATATTTTCAAATTTGGTTCAAGCACTTTAGCTGTCACTGATTGCAGATGTTTTTACACTATATGTCTTTAAGTAATAATTAATTTTGAATCTTTTAGAAAGCAAGAAATATAAATACAGAGTCTTCAGTAAAACACTCAGTCAAATGAAACCTTACTTCGAAACATTTGCTGAAAGAAATCGGGCATTTTAGTGGTTTTCCTCGATGTTCTTGGAGTTTAATATCTTGGTGTAATTCTCTAGAAAATTCGATTCATTAGAACAAAATTTGTCCAAACGTATTCCTTTCTTTTATACGAGCATCTTCCTCGCTTTCTTTTTCTAAAATAAATGACTAATTTTGTTGTAACTCTTTAGGAATTTGGCGACTTGAATTCGAGTGCTCTAGACCAACGGATATCTCCATTGACTTTAAGATGTCTTTATAGTTTTGGATAGCAGAGATCTTTTCTTTCATTGTTCTGAATAATGTTATTCGTAGTTCTAGAGAGCTTTTCAAGATAAGCACCCTTCCTCTGTCTTTCCCGCGCTTTTGTGCTGGTAAGACTAAACTACTTGCTCGGACACTGGACTGAAAAACCTAGCCTACTGGCCTAAATTATATCTACTTTAATATTAGTAAGAAATTACTATGAAAGTCACTTATAAATTAAATTGCAAAGTTTTTTCTTGAAAGATCACAAAGGTTACATAAAAATAATTTGAAGAATAACAATTTTTTGAACAGAAAGAAATCAATACTCCGAACCCCAAAATAGAACCTAAAATAAGAAGTTTGAAATCATTTTTGAAATAGGATTTCATAGAATGCGCTAAGACGGGGGTGAAACGCGACCTACTGATTATAACTAGCAATACCTATCGAAAAACAGCAGGGGAAAAAATGAAGAAATTCTAAGCTATTAATAATGAATAATTTTTTTCCCCAGTAGTTAGTTTGCTCTATCGGATATATCTTTGTGCGCGCCTGTTTACCTTACTACTGTCAAAGATTAAAAAGTTATTTACCAGCTCTGAGAACTTTTGACGACACCAGACCTTGGGAGATAGTTTAGACTATTCGTATATTCTGGTATATTAGCATTCTACTAAATTTTTCTAACTAACTTTTTTATCTTGTAACTCGATTAAACTCGCTTGTGGAACAGACGCCATTAAGACGAATTGAATCGAACTGGGAAAATATTAATGCCAGTTGTAAAGCGTTGAAGAACGTTTTAAAAGATAACCATTTAATGACTCTTTTAGAGACTATTTCGTTTCAATTAAACGGTAAAAATAAGCCATACTTTTTTGAAAAAGTGACCTGTATTTTTTTCGCATAAACCGTTTTATGCCGGAATTACTGAACCGTTTTAATTTGACAAATGTGTTTCTTAATTATAGGAAAAAGAAAGACTAAGGAAAG
>OCZR010212600.1:3558-19403 GCA_900234385.1 Anemonia viridis | reverse complement strand
AAGCGTTGTGGTTTATAGAAGAAGTAAAACGCTTTAGCGGTCAACTTTATTGATAGGATTACTAATTTTGTTTTTTGTACACCTGGGAGCCTGGCACAGAGGGAGGTGAAATCAGTGCAAGGAATACATTTTTAATATTTTGGGATTTCAAGGGCTCCTGTTAGTGTTTTACAGGGGGAGTTTGGGCATTATTTGTTGGTTTGGACTCAGCTTACTGTCGAAAGATGTGTCAAAATAGTCTGTCTGTTTAAATGAAGAAATAGGAATTTTACGGATTTCACGCGTGTGAACAATATTTGAAGAAAATTGACGTTTCGGCTACACTGTAGTAGCCTTCATTAGAATGATGAGAAATTAGGAAGCGTGCAAATATAAGTAGGAGCGTCAGTCTATTGTTCTAGGGATCTTTGTCTGTCTGTCTGTCTGTCAGTCAACCACTTCTTACAGTAAATATTTCCATACCAAAATAATCAAGGCCACATTCAACTGGTTGTTCCCCTGAATGGCTCTCTCGCTCCTTCCCAGACGGCCTGTTTATTGGTTCTGAAGCGATTCGAATGCTAGGGAAGGGGCATGCTTGGGAGTTTTATTATTAAAGCTATCTTTCCAAATCCCAAGTCAGAGTATACCCCCAACTAGAAAACAGCTGGTAAAACACTAACAGGGGCCCATGTTGCTTTGGGTCTGACCAAAACCCAGATTTCTAACCCCTCTTTGCCAAAATCCTAGATCAACTAGTGCTGAAGCTGTTGTTCTAACTTCACCTCTTCTCAGGGACCGCTGAGCACCCTAAAAAGCGCGCGCGCGCGTGTGTGTGTGTGTCCGCGGCCCCTGCTTCTCTTACCGTAAGATTAAGATGATATATGATTCACGTCTTATATTTTCGTAAATATTTCAGAATTATGGTTCGTTCATCATCACATGTAATTCATGGTATGCTTCCAGTAAGCAGTATCTCTACCAGTCAATACAGTCATGAAGATGTTGTCCAATTTCTGTCAAAAGAGATTGGCTTGGAATCCCAGTTGAAGCCTATGATGTCTACTGCTCCTGCAGAATTACTGAGGATTGATAAGGTATGCAGTCTCTGAATGGATGGATTAATGGGACGGGATGGATGGATGGATAAATGGGATGGATGGATAAATGGAACGGGATGGATGGATGGATGCATAAATAAATTGGACAAGTTGGAGGGATGGATAAATGGAACGGGATGGATGGATGGATGGATAAAAAATATGGGTAGGGATGGATCGATGGATGGATAAATATATGGGACGGGATGGATGGATGGATGGATAAATATGACAGGATGGATAGAAGGATGGTTAAATGAAACGAGATGGATGGATGGATGGATGGATAAATGGAACGGGCGGGATGGATGGATATGGAAGGGTGGATAAATGGGACGGTATGGGTAGATATGGACGGCAGATCATGTCATCGATCAATGGAGTATCACCAAAGTTTTTTTCCTGATAAAAAATAATATTCTTACATGCAGGTATTTCTTAAAGATGAATATAAAGTTGGTCTGCTCTACGTGAAAGAAAGTCAAACGACAGAAGAACAAATCTTCAACAACCAAGAACACAGCAAAGCATTTGATGACTTCCTGGACTTACTTGGTGACAGAGTACGCCTGAAGGGTTTTAGCGAATACCGTGGTGGACTCGACATAGTTAATGACCTTACAGGTACCCACTCGGTGCACTCCAAGAATGGTAACAAGCAGGTTATGTTCCATGTGTCCACACTGCTGCCATTTGAGAAGAAAGATACCCAGAAGGTAACCATTGTCTATTTTATTTTATTTTATTTGAGAATTTGCCCGAGGGCTGTTGTAGCGCAATAGGACTCGAGTTCCCCTACGAGGTACATACACCAATGGCATATCCGGCCCTTTAACTCAAAATCCCAAACCCAACCCACAAATCAACCCGTTAAGAAATCATTAGTAAAGTGTGTGTTACTAATGATAATTTTATCTTAAATGGGCTCTCTTTGGTTTAATCACGCATGTTCTCCACACTTTTAACTTGTCTTGCGCGTTTCGTTTTCCGTCGTAGGATTAGCAGAAAAGGTGCACGTTAGAACAGATTCCGTCTGAGTGTGAAAAATTAAATCCCGGCACGATGAGGGCGTGGCGATGGCACGGAATGTTGAGTGATTTCATACACGGCAAGGCACTGACATGGTCACACGCCGCATGCAAGGTGCGGTCCGTGCCGAAAGCTTTTCATAATCATTCAAAAACTGTTCTCGGGACCAAAGATCGACAGAAATTAAACCGTTATTTCGTCGTTCCAATGCACAATTAATTTCACATTGGAGCAGCTTTCGTCATGTCTCTGAATAAAAGCGCATTACGGCAGTCATACAAAATCTGCTCTACGAATATAGATTGGCGTGATAGCGGAATGATACGCACAACTGCGCCCAATCTACCACTGAAGCACTGGAGGCCTCAGAAACCACTGATTTTGAACTATTTGGGATTCTAATCAGCAGCAGCTGTTCACCTCTTTCATTCTGACACGTTGAGCTTACACCAGTGCTTCAAGAACAAGCACTAAACGCTTGCAAAAGCCCGTTTCTTTGACCGAGTCACAGCGCGCGCGAAACCGGCAAATGAAGCTCAAATATCAAACTTTATTGAAACTCGAATTGTGTTTAATTCATTTGGACCAAACAGGGTGTAAAATAGGTCTGGTTTTCTAGATAAATCATGCAGTATTATTTATGCAGCATATATATTTTTTTCTTCTAGTTACAAAGAAAGAGACACATTGGTAATGATATTGCCTGTGTCGTGTTCTTAGAAGCTGCTCACACAAGGTTCGACCCAGAATGCATCAAATCAAACTTCTTACACACGTTCGTTGTGGTCCAGGTTGATGTGAAAACCAATCCAAATAAATATACGGTAAGCAGTCAACTAGAGACCTCTAGCAACATCTGGCTGTTGGACTTCGCAATTAGATATCTTTCCCTTTTATAGAATGCTTAACATTCTAACCATATTTCGTAGCATCACTTTTACGCTCACACGAAGAACCAGTTTCCGAAATAGTACGATTCTAAAAAAAAACTATCCTTGTTTTTACGAGGGTAGCACGTAAACGTTTTTGAGATGTGTTTTTTCTTTCTGATTCAATTTGCGCACAGCCGAGGTGTTTGTTTGTATATTTGTATATATAAGGAACACGGTTAATGAGTAGTGCTAATGCGCCATACAGAAGTTTCAGTTGTTCTCTCCGGTGTTTCAAGCGGTTTTCTCCGGGTCTTCCGTTTTCCCTCTTTAACACTTCTATTTCTGATTCAAGAGGAAGATGGAAGGAAGATGGTTAGCCATTTGGTCCACAGCTATTAGTTGCCACTTTTGTGTGAAGACATTAACTATTTTATGGCCATTTCCATAAGTTCACTGCGCCATCTTAAAAGGAATGCGTGCCTTCGCATCGAATCGAGACGAATGGCGAACTCTAGTGCTACGATAAAGACCTTTTTCAACATCTTGGACAATCAATTTTCGCGTCTCTTTTATTGCAAGCTCACCGTTCATCTCACTTCGATGCAAAGGCACGGTTACCTTTCAAGATTGATGGCGCAGGAAAGATTGATGTGAAGGAAACAATTGCACTTGCGAGACATTAACTTATCCTGGGCTGCAGGACATACCCGTTCTATTCCACTTCCGCGGTGGGATTTTTTATCGCGATTTTCTGTCAAAACCGTAAACGCTGGAGCAAGAATGACCCCAGGGTAACAAAACTCAGAGGTTTTTGGCTTCCGAGACTCCAACGAACTGATCGAGTTGGTATTTTAATTGAAGGAAGTCAAATGAAACTACAAGTTATTATGGATGAAAAGATACTTCCGTCGATCTGTTTCCGCTTTTGCGTTACAAAGGAAAACCATGCTTCCTTCTCAGTACTAGTTTCGCTTAACTTCTACTTTATTTTTGTTTTTCTACTATTTTATTCTCTTTTTTGTCTTAGGTATCAGTAGTGTCAAGAAATCAAGTTCCTTTTTATGGTCCTTCCCTTGCCGAGAAAAGTACATTTGAAAAAGTAAGGACTTCTCGTTAATTTTGCGCATGTCATTTTTCGGCACGCTACGCATGCGCACTTCTGCATTCTTGTGGATTGAACTCTTGTCGTCTTTCCATACAAGTGTCGAGCTAAAAAAAGATAGAATAAACATTATTGGAGAAATCGCGCACCCGTCTTAACGCTATCAAATCACGCGCAAGCGTTATTCTACATGTGCACTACTCTTCTATCAAGCATTAGTAAGCACTGTGCTTATATTATCTTTCCGTTACAAAGGCCCAGACCTGAAATAATGGATATTAAGCACCCGTCTCAACGCTCCCAAATTACGCGCAATTGTTTTTCGCTCTGTCCACCACCCCTTGTACTAGCTGTACTCTTCTATATCAATCATTAGTTAACAGTAAACTCATGTTTTCTTTCCATATAAGGGTCCGGAGCTAAAACAATGGATATTGAACAAAGTAATCAATGGAGAAGTCGCTTGTCACAAGGCACCCAATTTTGCCAAATTGCACGTAAGTACTTCAATTAAGTCATGGTTCCCGAGGCACTGATCCAGTTGAGTCAATGAAATTTAGAAAAGCTGTGAATTTTTTTCAGCAACGAACTCGGAATCAAATGATGGAAGACTTATTAGAATCAATCGAGAAGAGCCCTGGGGACACGAGAGAAAGGGACCCACTTCCCTTCAGGTAAAGTGCTTTTGACGATTATCTGGTGGTTACTGAACATCTTTTCGGATGCGTTGCGGAATGCGCAAAATTTCTTGGCTTACAAAAATGACGGGCATACTTCATAGTTTAGATTTTACATGCATTTGAAACAACGATGCAGACGGACGGACGTGGCATGCTGTGAACGTAGGATGCCTAGTGTCTGCGCAAATTGATCGGATTAATATTCATCGCGCGCTTTGATTAGTTCAAAGGATGCCGTCGACCCTGAACCGTAACCGTGTCGTGCACCATACTTTTCCCCTCATATGGAGTCTTCCTTACTGTTACAAAGTAGCTCTTCAAGTTACCATCATTCTAATTCTGATTGATTCTATTGTACAGGGACCATGGACGACGGCAAAGTAACAGGTGCGTGTGAATACAATGTCCACATCAATGTACTGGTGCTGCATGCTAGGTTTCATTGTCGTTCTTGTTGGAGTGTTATTCCGATAATGATTGTGGTAGTGGTGATAGTGATGTTGGTAGATTTTTCTGGGATATTTCACATGGTTATATGTCCACACGTTCATAAGCAAAGGATTAACACCCCTTTTCAGAAAAGATTGTAATTTTTGAATCCGTATAATTTGCAGATCTTCTGTTTCTTCTCAAGAAAGCTTGCAGGAAACATTTGAATCAACTGATCAGATGACCAAGGACTTTAGCTCCCTCTTAGGAGGGAAAAGTCAAGTGGCTGACGTTCGCTTCATTGTTGGTAAGCAAGAAAACTCACCTTGGGAGATTTTGCGCAACTTAGGGAAAGGAAGATTTTGGTTCCTTTGGTTACGACTGAGCGGTCTGACTGAGCAATGTTGCACTGTGTGTTTACACCTCAAGGGTTTACTCTGTACTTTTGTTGTTTTGAATCTTCAAAGGAAAATCCGAAAAGAAGGCATTTCTTGGAGTCAGAGCAATAATGGCAGCAAGAAGCAGGTAACAATATTTTCGTTTGAATATATTTTTTGACCTGAACAAAGTGTTCTTTGTTTATTTCTCTGCTATACAAACTTTGTTTTTCCCCATTTGCACATCTTTTTACCCATTTTTTAAATGTCTTTAGTGTCTTTCGTAAGCTCTTGGTTGAGGATCAAGCTTCTACCGACTCTCAGCCAAAAATAAGCCCAAATGGTACCACATCACCTACCTCTCCTCGCAACGTAATATCATCATGGAACATAACCAGTTCAAAACTTCCAGGGAGCTCAAGAAGCAAAAAATTTAATTTAAACAAGCATCGGTCGTCAAGTACTGGTGAAGATGATGTGGTGCTGGCTGCGTTTTCCGATCTGGAACAGCGGAACCAGAAAAATGGCAAGCCAGAAAGCAATGCTCAACAGGAGGTGAGCTTGTTTGGTGCACTTAGAAAACTCAACAATAATTCCCCCAAACTCTGGGACTCTGGGAGTTATTTTTATGGTTTCCACATGTATGGTGTTAATAATTATTTTGTGTCAATGTATTTATGTTTTGGTATCACTAGTGGAAACAGGACTCTTGTTATTTGATTCTTATGTGGGGATTTTTCGATTAAGATGTGTTCCATTTTTTTCCAATATATGAATTATTTTTTGACAATTATTTTTGTTTTATCAGTATGTCATTGATGAGTTTGAGCCAGATGTATTTGAAGCCTTGTTAAGGTACCTTCACACTGGTTCTTGCAACATCACATCAAGTATTCTTTCTGGACTACTGTGCGCTGCTCACTGCTATGAGATACCTGAGATCAAGCAAGTCTGTGTGGACAGTATTGAGGCGTGCCTTGATGCATCGATGGTAAGAAATCAATTTTAACTTGCTTTAACTTTCTAGCCAGTCAACAGCAATGTTGCTGCTTTAATGCAAGACATTTTAGTCTTCAAGGGCAGAAGGCATTACTGCAGTGCTTATCAATGGAGCAGATTTGGTATGATTGTGAAAAGTCACAGCACACGGCATAGTGATTTCGCAGCACAGACACAGCATCAAATGTTTTCATACAAGGCATGGCACTGACATGGTCACGGAAAGGCACAGTCTGTGCCATAAGTTTCTAATAGTCATATGAAAACTACTCTATCATGTGCACAATGGTGACTCCTAGCCATGAAGTAGGGTTTGGTGGGTGTCAATCAAGGAGTTGCCATAACATTCCATGGGCAAATGCCTTCAAAAACTTTGTGTTCTCAAACAATGTCATGGGAACACTTTGATTGACATCCATCAAAACCCAATTTTGTTGTGTCAGCAAGCTGTGCATCATATTCGCATGGGAACAATTTAGTGACAGATTTTTCTCACATAATATGATTTTGCTTCCATTTTCGGAAACCCTTTGTATTAACTATACCAATATGTTTATAGTTTTACACAATGATGCAGTCAATAGACCAATACACAAGCTATCCTGAGGTACAGGAAATGATCAGAGACAAGGTATTGCACAATTATAGTAATAAGACTGCTTATTTTTTACAGAAATGTACTCTAGGTTAGCCACAAAAGAGACAAAAAAGACGTTTTTGGGAGAATTTTAAACCAGGGACAAAATTTGCAAATAACCATTCATTGACAAATGGATTTGTTTTTCATTCTTTCAAGGTTGCTGTGTTCTTAACAGAAGTACAAATTGAGGAATTAGACATCAGTAGAGTTAGTCTTTTATCAGACAAGAGCTTTAGAGTAATACTCTCACATCTAAACAAGGTTGGTTTATTATACTATTGATGCACCCTCTGCAAATGAACTTTTGAACTTTTGAACTAGGAACTTTCTGCGGGCTATATGATTCTAGATCCCCCTCAGGGGGTTTACAAACATATTTTTCCCATGGAACATGGGAGGGTGAGTGTGAATGAGGGGTGGGGACCTAGAATCCTTTTGTTTTCATTGGGGGAGGGGAGAGGGGACTAACACTTCCTGGAACTACAATTTGATTTTGGGAAAAAATTTTTTCACAGGTGAATGAAGTTTCCAAATTTAAAGCAATTGTAGAATGGTCTAAAACATGGAGTATGAAAATGGGTGAGTTGAAAATTATAGACATTCAAGTTATCATGTGACATTTATAACAGATGATATCACAGCGCTCACACCTGACCTTGACGGAATTTGGGATAGAATATATTCCTGAACTAAGTCACCCAAGAAGCAGGTTGCCCTATCCCAACTCACTTGAACTTTATTATTGTAATCAATAGTCTCAAATAAAATGCTGAAGTCTGAAGAATATTATTTTCTTTTTATGCAGATGTTAGTATGGATGAGCTGGCAAAGCCATTAATATCACAGTTTATCAGTATGAGTAAGATGTCACCTACAGATTTTGTGGAGGTAACACTTTTATTTCTGTTATTTCATAATATCTATTACATTCTTGTTCCCAGATCCTCCTCAGGTGTCGTTAACCGAGGAGGATCTGGGAATGAGAATGATATCTATCACTACAATAAATTAGAGGCTTCAAACTTTATAGGTGCTAAATTTCCTGATGGCCCTAAGAACAGTGCTTCATCTCTGACCCAAACTCCCAGATCCCCAATGTTTTGCCCAATACATTAATATTGATCAACGATGTTTGAAATACTTAGGTTGTGCAGCCAAGTGGCCTGGTGCCTAATTAGCAACTAATGGTTGTCATGGCAAAGGAGGAAGATCCCAATCTAAACTCAAAAATGACAGTCACTTACACAGTCACAAAAAAAAATTTTTCAGATATATTGTTATTAAAATTTTTATTCATAAGAACACCCAGTTGTTTCAATAAACCTGGGCATATCTAATTTGGTGTTTTTGCTCATGAGAAAAACAGAAAAACGGAAGCATATATTTCTACTTTTTTCTCAGCTCATCAATGCCTTGGCTTATTGAAACAAGCATAAATAAAAAATCTCATATCTTTGAAATTCATAGTCAAAGAAATTTAATTTATTCGAATAATATTTTTACATGTTTATGAAAAAAAATTCAAAAAGCAATAAATTGGTATTGTTATTTCATTCATAATGCAGGTACCTGTAAATTAACTAAGTTTGTTTTAAGAAAGAGGTATATTATTTACTAGGAAATATTATTGTGAAATTATTCAAGATAGATAAAGTATATTGTAACATTTTAATACATGCAGTAACCAGAGAGGTTGAAGATGTGGTATTTACTGTATCCATACATGTTAAGATACGAAAAATGTTTGTTAATTCTAGCTTTAGATTAAAATTTTCGAAAGCTGTTTACATTATATTTCTTACAATGCAGATATTCAAACCATGAATTCTTCAAGGTTTTTAGATATTTCTCATAATTTATAGCCTGTGTAGCGGTCCAAAAACCCATATTGGGCCGCTACGCAGGCTACATAATTTATTATCCAATTATCATTCTCCGCATAAAATGGGGGCAATCACAATCCAATCACAACAAACATCATAATTAATGTGAGTGAGCAGTTCACTACTTCATACAAGAATGTTAAAATAAACTTCTAAACATTTTTGGTTGTTTGTCGTCATTGGATGGTTTCCTTGTAGAGCACTGATTGGATAGTCTTGGAAACATGTCAAAAACACCTTGAAGTGTTCATGAATTGAGTGTCTGTACTGTTAATATTTCTTTTAAAAAAAAAATCTAGATCAATATGAATCACTGTGGTGCACTAAATTTATTATTTTATGTTGCATAAAATTAAAGATGGACATATTCTTTATAATTAACATAGATTATTATATATGTTTACAACATTCTTAGATGAATATTTAAAACTTTTTGAAAATAAATAATAAAATGTACTTTTGGTCTGTAATCTCTATAAAATAACAATTTGTTAATATCATATTATACTCTCTGAGAAATTGGAAGAATCTACCATTTTCCCTTTCAATTCTTGTGTCATTCCCCTTGGTATTATTTTTTTGTTTCTTGTAATGATAGATAAATAAAATGATAATTCTCAAAGGAATGACATTGGTCTGAAATGGAAAAGCAATGGAAGGAATGGGAAAATGATATACACAATTGAAATGGGAAAAATGCACAAATGGAATGGGAAAACAATACAGTACAAGTGTGAATATGGGAAAAGTGGAGATGGAAAATATTTTGCACAAGCTCATGATCAAATCTATTGATGTATAGTAAGGCATCCTCTGAACTTTGTTATTCCCCATTCTGTGGTTGCTACAGTAGATTGTCTAGTTGGTCTTGCCTGATTTTATGAGTAAGACTTACCAATAAATTAACTGCATAGTGTATGCTCCACAAATCTCATAGTCGACCAGAATGTTTGTTGGTAAACTATGGAATTCCAAACTGTCGTTTACAGCATTGTGATGGAGGTACCTTCCAGTCATATTCAAAAGACTCACGAATTTCTTCTTCCTCATCACAAAGTTTACCAGTTTTTTGTAAACTCTCATATTTACTATACATATCTTGAATACTCTGCTTATGACTCACAATGTGAAGATTGTTACAACCACGTGAACGATACTCTGTGTCGAAACGTGTGTCATGAAAGCGATGTAACTTGAGTGGTGCCAGCCATGTACCTATGCAAAACAAATCACATATTTAAATGATCATAGAACCCCCAAGAGAAGGACTGGGGATGGAGGCAGGGTAAGAGAACGGGTAAGAGAGGAAGCTGGGCCCAGTTATTACCAAGCCACCCAGTAACACCAGCATCCACCAGCCAACCTCTCCCCTCCCCTCCTCTCTCAGGAAAATCAAATTTGGCCTTGATTTCTTACCTACAGAGACATCTTCACTATTGTATAACTGGAAATAATCCCAATTCTTGCTAACAAAGTGAATTAATTTACTGGACAATACATAGCCGCCACCATCAGCGTAAGGTAGATAGTGGTCACATAGCACCCATTTCTTCTCTGCCCATTGGCCTTTACGCTTGACGTTAGCATTCCCTCTAAAAAACCCCCAATAAAGTTGATCCTTTGTGTCTTCATGATCAGTCTGTCCTTCCAGCTCTGATAGCACAGCATCTACTCTGACAAAGGAATCGTCATCTGCCTTCAGAACATAAGAACAATCTATATGCTCATCAATCCATCTGAAACCTTGTAGAACTTTATTAGTCAGTTCATGGTAGCCATCCTTCAGGTCTGGGATGATTATTAGATCTTTATAATTGTTGTTTTCTGCCTCGACCATATCACGTTCTGATTTTGTAAGGGACTTCCCTCCAATAACAAACTTAGCCATGTACTGTCCTGAATTATCCACTTTAAGCCAAGTGTTTCTTATAGCATCTCTTCTCTCTGTCCCTTTAGGTGAAGTAAATACCATAATAAATAGAAAAATACTTGTTTTAGGAGGGCTTGTTTTATCATTTGGGTCTCGTTGAGGTTCAAATTCCTTGAGCTTGGATTCCAACGTTTCTTTATCAACTGTCTTCTCATCTCTTTGAAATCTCTTTATCCTGTTACGATCTAAATCAGGATCACCAGTAAAAATAATAATAAGGAATACCACTATAACAAATAAAGCAAATAAAGCCCTCAAGGGTTTCAAAAAAACGAATTTAAAAATGAACCTTCGACAAGACGTGGAAACCATTTTCTGACTTGTAAAACGGTCAAGGAGCCTGAGTTACATCAACACAGTAACGTGACATCAATAATTCAACATTTTCCAATGTTAATTGTAAAAATTCTAATTAACTACTTCCCAGGGTATTGAAGAATCCATGCTGGAGTTTTTTTTTAATTAAAATATATTTATAATCGGTTAAAAAAATTGAAAAGGAATGATTTTATAGTTTTTGTTCGGGCTTCCTGTGGTTTTTGGTTTTTACCAGGAAATTTAAAGACCGCCATTTAAAAACGCTGGCTGTTGTCGCTTTTTTACGCGGTTGTTATATCGATCTCTGGTTTAGAGCAATGGATTTTGTCGACTGTGAGTGTCAGCTTTTGTACAAGCAAAACCTAGAGACGTGGTTTGAAGAGAAGGATCGGACGAAGAAATTTGTTGATAAAGACTTGAAGTTTGTCCAAATCCTTCAGCAAAAGTACAAATTCAAATACAATGAAAACGAAGATTATGATTACCGGGATAGAATGCATTTAAATGGTCGTTTCGGCCATGTGTATTTCACAGTTCCTGATCCAGTTCTGTTTAGCTTTACTGAACGGGATGGCACAGTTACCTTGTACAAGCGAAGTTTAGAAGATGACGCGAGGCCACAAAATGGCAGCGAGAAAGAAGAAATCTCTGGTGAAAAGAAAACAGAATTCAGAGAATGTGCGACCAGCACGCCAGCCCATCAGAGAATAACTGTTGATCATTTGATTTCGGCAAGTACATATAGAGGGAAAATGCTAGCATATTCAACTAAAGGTCATATTTTTCTGATTGACTTGGACACAAGGATTGGAAAACTGGCTGGGATATGGCCTATTGATCAAAGAACTCTGTCTTCTGGAAGCTGTTACCAATTGGTTCCATATGATCCTGACATCCAAGCAGCTATCAATGGAGATTTCACTTTAGTGGCAGCAACAGGTCCCTCAGATGAAGAAGAAGGCGATTGTGATGAAAAAATCCAAATTAGAATTTTCAATTTGAATACCAAGGAATGCAGTTTGAAGACCTTGAAGCTGGGTGGGGATCTAACGCACCGTGATATTGCAATGATATCATTCAATCCATACCATTCTGATCTGTTGTATGTGTTACTTTGTATTGACAGCAAATCAAAGTATCTTTCTAGAAAGCAAGCAAGTGATGATGAAAGATCTAATGTGAATGTTAATGATGGCGAGGGTGATGATGATGATGTTGATGATGATGATGATGGAGATTTCTTACTTGTATTATATGATGTAAACACTGAACAAGTCTTAACAGAAATGTTTGGTGTATCATTGATCCCTATTAGTTATTCCTTTTTATGTAACACCATAGATGTAACATTTTTAAAACAAGGAACTATGATAGTGGCATATAAACAAATTCCTTCTTCCGGCAGCATGCAGATTGCATTTTTAGATGCCTTTTCTTTAGAAGTAACAGGTATTGTGAATGTCACAGGCCCAGATGCTGTCCTTGGAGCCCAATCATTAATATCTTCATGTCAATCGCAATTTGCTATTTTCAAATGTCAGAATCTTGATTCTTCTGATAAGCTGAAGTATGACGTCGAAGTGTACAAGATTCCAGATAGTGATTGCTCTCTTAAGAATTTCTGCAGAAAAGTAATACTTGAGAAAATGGATTTGAGCCATATCGATGATTTAAGTCTTCCAAATGTACTGAAAAGTTACTTGAAATTGTGAACAGTGGTTTTGGGATGAATGGGAAAATTGTGGGTATTGAAATGGAACAAAAATGTGTTTATTATGTAATAAAGAGTAAAACAAACAGAATTATTGTAAATAGGAATATGACTATGACATTGATGTTAATGTAATTTGATTAAAAATTTTTGAATTGGGATTTCTTTGGTATGGCTTCAAATTAATCTTTTACTTCTTGTAGGGGAAGACATTAAAACAACTGTCTGCAGGATGGACCTGATTTTATCAGTTTAGGTGGTGGGTACCGGTACATACCCCCTCCCCCTCAGAAACCCATTGAGATGCTCAGTACTGGATGCTGTATAGTGACAATTTTTATGCGTAAATGTATTTTTTTAGCATACATGCAGAAGAACTGTGCATTTACTTCTGTGATTCGACTTTTAGTTTTGGAGATATTTATGGGGAAAATCAACGATTTCATTTCCAGAAGTGGTGGGTACCAGTTGAAACCACCCTACCCCCTTAAAGATAAGGGCATTGGAAGGAATAAGTATTCAGTTGCTCTTATTCATAGCTTTAGTCTTGAGTACTGAATAAAGAAGCCTCTATAAAATGAGTAGCTTTTCTTAACATGACACCGTGGTGTCAGAAGGGGGATTTATATCCACGATGACATATCATGACAGATGGGGTGCTAAGACAAAACACAAGCAATTGTGTTGATGACTCTATTAATAAATAAGTAATAAATGCATCCCTCCACATACATGTACTCCTATCTCTACTTCAAACTAAAGACCACTTCTCATGACTTCCGAATATAATTTTTTTTGGGATTACATACCCGTGGTTTACCTGTGGTATATATTTCTCTCCCTAGTCTCCCTGCTGCAAACTGCTGCACGTGGTGCAAGATCCAACATGGCTGTCATTTAGTTCGTTCCTTCAAAGTGTTTTTTCTGAGCTAAAAGCAAAGTTATCAGCTTCGTTTTCATTTAACTTTAGTCGACTATTAAATCCATCATGCATCGTCTTCCTCCACCGAACTGGAATATACCGCCAAATCATACAAATTGTGATTTTTTGATGCAGAATATGGCAGCTCCTCCACGAGGTCCTTTTACACCGTTCATGCCAGGCTTGAATTACTATCACCCATTGAATCAAGGAGTTGTTTCTACGAGGGCTTCATTTTATGGAGGTTCTGCTTTTAATAACAACCGGCAATTTCATCAAGGGCAGCAACAACAACTCCAAAACAATGTAAGACATAATTTATTTAGCTTACCTCAACCAACTGCTCTGACTATTTTGATCATTTGACTGATAATTTAAGCCGGACGATGTTGAGCTAATGGTTATGTTTTTTTTAGATTGAACATAACGATAATACAGGTAGAGAAGGATCAGCAGAGAAGTCAGTGCAAGAGTATTCTTGTGATAATTGTGAAAGATTTTTTAATACAAAACAGATCCTTGATTCTCATCTTGCTACACATGTAATGGTAAGCTGACAGTGTGGATGGTACAACTATAGAATATTCCGCAAATGATATGCACACTTATTCACATTAATCTTCTATTTGTTATTGCATCAGTTCTCAAAAGCTTTCTGCATTCCAAGAAGTTGTTGCAGGGTATTCTATAGTTATTTCGTGTGGATGATGATAATAATGACAGAATTATGATGATGATTCTAAGAGTCACTTGTGGATTCTAGTATACAGACAAGCCTTGGGCGATTGTGTATACAAAGAAAACATAACAAGTGGAATATCCATTGTATGCCATGGGAAACCATTGTATAACCATTTTATCCCAAATACAAATACATAGATTCGATATGCAGTGCATTATTCAAAGGAAGAGTAAAATACCACTAATATAAAATGGCTTTCCTGCTTTCTGATTGACTGTATTTTCTATTGTGTGTTGCATAAATCTCTCCAGGTGATCTCGGTTTGACAGCTCATCATTTTTTGACCAATCAGCGCACGTTTAGATTTTTGGTCAGGCGGTCCATCGAGAAGAAATTGTGTCAAAATTTTGAAGTTACGTTTTGGAAGAAAAAAGGCCAAAATACCTAGAAAAAAGTAATTTCAATGAGCAGTAACTCAATAGCAGGGTAAATGAATCTTTTAAGAGGTGATTTTACTCTTGTTTTCTATTAAATATCAATGTTTTGAACTGGAAGAATGGACCGCCTGATCGACAACAACAATGCATTGCGCGAGTTTTCCGAGATTACCTGGCTTTATTGAAGTGTCTTGTTCTAACAACAATATTGGGGATACTTCACTTGTACCCTAGGAATGACTTGATGGCAAGGTATTTCATTGGTTATCTCACTACCATAATGAAGTTAAGAATGTCAAAACACCCCTTATGATTCTTTTAATTTCTATAGTGTGAACAAGAGGGATGTACATTCAAAGCATCTAGAAAGGTCCTTAAACTTCATTACATCCAGGTAAAACACTTTAAAGACATTTTCCATGCACACTAGTACACAATATAAGCCATAGGCCTTTTCTAAGTCTGATAAATAAGGTTGTTCTAATGCACTCATCATCGGCTTCCACGAGGGGGGGAACCCTGCATGCTGGGCTATACTGGAGGAAATGTGGGGGAAAGTGGGGACTTTGCTAGGATTCTTGCCCCAATACCTGGGGGAAATGTGTTGAATTAGTAAATGGTTCAACCCTTCTGCAGTAGATAAGGGCGTTTTAAGACTTTTAATATGAAACTATTCCACCCCAGGTACATGAGGAATATGGGGGAATTTTCTTTGAAAACTTGCCCCACATGTGGGGAAATACACTAATTTTGCT
>OCZR010212488.1:976-13563 GCA_900234385.1 Anemonia viridis | reverse complement strand
GCCGCGATGTTCACAAGTTTTTGCCGTGATACTTGTGGGCCACCGTACTAACTAAATTACAATATCTTTCTTCCTAGAATGTAAACAGTATTGCCGGATTTCAATCCGAGAGAGACTGGGACCTCGCTATTGTTCTTGCCGGACGGAAGTGACATTTATTGCCTGATTTCAGGCCAAGGAAAATATCCTGTGTTATACGAATAATGGTTTGTCATTAGTTCTGTATCTATGCTGAT
Organism: Anemonia viridis; assembly: GCA_900234385.1. NCBI lineage: Eukaryota > Metazoa > Cnidaria > Anthozoa > Actiniaria > Actiniidae > Anemonia > Anemonia viridis. The sequence continues at coordinate 13,327 of OCZR010212488.1, read as the reverse complement.
TGTGATAACAACTGATGCACTAAAGGAATAGATTATACAGAGAAAATCAGAAAGAGGAAGCTTCATATTTATTTGAAAGTCGGAATCACGAAGAAAAATAACATCACTTATTCCTTTGTGCGACATATATTCTCATGAACAACGCATCCGTAGTTCCGATCCCAAGCCTTTATTAATATTACTCAGGGTTTTTTCCTGGGCAAGAAATTAGGCAATAAATGTCACTTCCGTCCGGCAAGAACAATAGCGAGGTCCCAGTCTCTCTCGGCTTGAAATCCGGCAATAAGCCCTTTTACGGTTCAGTGCATCTTTTGTTCCTAATTAGGCAAAAGAAGTTGTGAAATTCGGGATAAAATCGCATGCGCACTGAAGACGATTCTTAAACCGTAAAAGGGCTTATATTTGTGAAACACAAAATAGTATTTAGTACAAAATAGTACTGTTTCACGGATATATTTATTGCATTCTAGAATCGGAGAAAGAAACTATGACCAAATCTGTGTCCAGTGATGACAGTTGTTTGTTGATTCTCTAGGATGCTTTAGGGAGCATTCATTATTTATGGCAGGGGGTGGGCTGGCAAGATCAATCATAAACCCAAAACAAAACTCAAGAACCCCCTCCCAATGAAATTAAAAAGTTTCATGACCCCTCTTGTCTTTATTAAAAAACAGGTGGCACCCCAACATTTGTTGGCGTATTTGATGACCCCCCTCCAAGTGTCTTGAATTTGTCGTGCCCTCCCCCCTCATTCTGGATAATGAATGGTACCTATAAGGATTTTTCAAAATTCTGCTGTTTTTCTCCCTCTGCAAAAATCAAATCTCAGTTCCAAATGGAATGCGGTGGAAGAAGAGTCTCTGTTAAATCTACTGTTTAAGTTTCATTTTATTTCTCTCTTTTGTTGACAACCAAAATAAAATTTTAAACTGGCATTTACTGAGTTTTGGTAAGATTAAAAACCGTATTAAAACTTTAATCTGTAAGAACTCCAAATCCAATTAACTTATACTTCAGAGCATCATGATAATTATTGTTATGTTCCAAGGTCCAGAATGATTTCAAGGGGGTGGCACAGAATAGTGTCCTGTATAAATTTTACCTTCTTCTTTCAAACTCTAAAAGAGGGTGGCAAGCCACTGAATCACTTTAACTCCCTTGACCTGCCCTTTTATATTGATTAAAATTAGGACTCTTGGATAGTTGGTAAATAATAATAAACGCAATAATAATATGCCCTATTTCACTGTGACATCACAGCTTGTTTACATTGTTCAAGAATAATTATTTATAAAAATTAAGGCTAGGTCTTCTTTTGTTTGAATATTCAGTGTAATAGCTGCCCTCTCTTTCCACTATAACATACACCAAATTTCATTGGGATTTCATTTGTTTTTCTGTTATTTTGCCCTTCTGGGGACCATTATCCTTAGCATTAAAACAATAGATTGTTTTGATGTGATGCAATAGTGCATTAGGGAAATACATTTTCAGTTAGTCTGAGTTTTAACTAGATTATTTAAAATCATTAATAACTATAAAATCATATAGAGGATATTACATGGGTGTGAGGAGATACGAATTTTATCTTCAAGTGTTGATGATGATATTATCTCTCACAAGTGTAGAGGGCAGCAAAGGATTGAGAGATATTCAACACGAGAAAATAAAATCCATATCCCCAAGCAGCCATGTAATGTTCTGTTTCTCTTAAAAATATCAATGAAATATCCAGGATCAGGGAAGAATTTTAAGGCCATTTCTGATTGATTGATACATAACAATCAGGGGTGGATTTAGGGGTGGTGACAGGGTTGACTAGTCACCCCCCTTTTTGGAAAGTAAAATCTGTTTTTTTAAACAAGATTTTAGATTTTTTGGTTCGGCACTTTTCATTCCTGTCATCCCCCTATCAAAAATCCATTTTTTTGATTCGTCACTTCTCTTTTGTTTGTTTGTTTGATTTTTTTGGTCCGCCTCTGCTTTGTCACCTGGTGAAGGATAAAAAAGATATCTTCACTGTGTATGATGTTTTAATAAACAGTAGTAATCCTGGTATTTCATTGATATTTATATATTAAAGTAAAACAATTCATTGGTTGTGAGTATAGATAACTAATTTAGTGACATGTTTGAGTATTCAATTTAAAATGTACTGGCCTTAAAGGAGTCAATGAGGGCTTTACCAGAATATATTAGGCCAAAAATGCCAGCAACCACTCCAAATACAATAAGGATGAGCTCACCAACTATGTGATACCATCTTAAGTATCTCCATTTAAGCTTCAAATGGGCAATACAAGGAAAACCAAAGGATAAACAAGTACCCGTGAAGCTGCCCACGAAGCCCATCAGAAGACCAAAATGTGGAACAACAAGGGCAATGAAGAGAGCAAAAGTAACAAGAAGAGCTCTGGTTATGAGTAGCCAAAACCAGTGGTAGTTTGTGTCTGGACCCAGGTGAGGAAAATGTCTCAAAAGTAAGTTGTCAAAACTCTCAACAACAACAAATAATGGCAATGGGAAAGAGAAAAACACATTCAAAGCAACAAGAACTGTGGCTGCAAAGTTAAAGGCTATATTATCAGCTAAATTAATTGTTACTACTTGGTCAGTGGCAATGCCGAATGTGAGGACAGTAAGCAATCCAAACAATGTCTTCACTATGCCAGATATCGCGAAGGAAGTGTGCATCATGCAGTTGAATTGCTGAGGCTTCTTCATGCTGCCTTCAATTCCAGGAAACACGGCATGAGCACAGTAGCTGAAAGTCACAATGCCAAAGCCAATAGGAAACTTCTTGCCGTTAAAGCTTGGTATGTTATCGAGTGACCATTTATCAGAATGTACAATGCAATAGGCCAAGGTGACTGCAATAGATGACATCAGGGCAAAAACAGCAATCATGCTCATCCATGCAATGAGGGATAGCCGTCTGATAAACACACTTGGCAGTACTGCTGCAGCACATATCACAGCCCATTCATTTACAGATAACGAGACATACTTTTCAGTAATTTGTGAGAACATTGTTGTTAGCAGGATCAAGTAAAGCATAGCAGCAGAGTACAGTTCTATTGTCTGGACAATGCTTATGACTGTACCACCCACTCCTGGCCATACTGCCTCTCCTACTTCTGGATAGTTGATGCGTACCCTTTTCCTTTTTTGACTGCGAGGTGATATCTCATAAAGGCAATCCACCAGTAGTATCCCTGTTACGTCACAGAACAATGCCACAATCAAGATGCAGCAAGCTGCAGCCCATCCACCTTCTCTAACTGCATAGGGTATGCCTAGTATACCCATCCCCTGGATGAGGTTAGTCACGTTCCATCCTGCCAATAACGCAGATGCTTGCCTATCATTGGACTCCTTCTCCACTAGGGATACAGTCATCATGGATACCGTCATTGATCGAAACCTCTTGAAATTCTTCCAAGGACTCGATTGAGAAAAGTCTACTTTTCCTACGCTACGACTTCCGCTCTTCATCAATGGAATTCTCTCCTCGTCGGTTTCAGGATACAACGTATTCATCGAATGCGAACGATTTTCCGTGTGAGCTCTTTCGTTTCCAGATGTCCCAAGTTCTTTAACAGCGAGCTTCTCCGCATCGGAAGCTGTTGATAAGTTAAGTTGAATGTCCTTTTCGGAATATCCATCATCCGCCATTGTATTGGTCAGGGAAAACTCCTTTATCTTTTAACCAAACGGTTTTAAATCAAAATCCCAAGATCTTTGGATGAAGGTATCTTTACTGGCGAGTTTCTTCTTGCTCTCGTATTTAACTTTACCTTAACAGGTAATGATTGATGGTTTAGATAAGAATGATACTGTACTAAAACTATGAAAAACAAAACCACAGGCGTTGATTGAGATATAGTCAGTTTGTTGGTCCCACATGTAAATGTTGCGTCATCCGATAAAACCCAACAGAGGACGTGAAAAGGCTAGCGAAGACTGGAAAGAACACGCATATGTTAACTACCAACTTGTTCTGTTATTCGTTAGTCGTATTTACTAAGTTCTTCTGAAGGCCAAAAGTGTATCTCGTTGCGCAACACGTGCGACTCGAAATGCTTCTATAGTTACTGGCATGTTATTGGCTAAGATGTAAAATCCTTATCTAAATATGGAGTATTGTGAGTACAATGCTCCACGTGAATATCCGATAAACAAGTAAGAACTAGATGTGAGACAAGATCAATTAAAGAAGCTCGAAGAGGGGATTTCACAACATTTACAAGAAAGCCTTACAAAAGAACAATCAATTTTTAAACTTGTTTCAAACAAATAGTATAACTTGGAGATGGCGAGCGAAGCTGATCTGGAAACGGGACCCATAAATGAAGATATTGCCCTAACAAAGAGCGGAAAACTTGGTAGAATAAACGAAGGATCTCGCTTGCTGACTCCTGATGTGGAACACAGCAGTAGAAGTCCATTGAATTACTCCCATCGGAGTGGGATAACTGAAAGTTTAAGACGTCTTCGTTCATCGACTATGACTGTTTCCCTGTTAGAGAAGCCGTCCGAGGACCGCCGGGCATCTGCCTTCATGGCTGGTTGGAACGTGAGTAATCTGATTCAGGGAACTGGTATACTTGGTGTTCCCTATGCGGTGCGAATGGGTGGCTGGGCTGGAGTAGGAGCAATCTTGGTCATTGCGTGGGTTTGCTGCTTCACTGGAAAGCTACTCGTTGACTGCCTGTACGAGGAATCGAAACGAACCGGCCAGCGAAAGCGCGTAAGGACCAACTACCCTGAAGTTGGAGAGGCCTTCTGGCCAGGATGGGGTAACAGGATAGTGAGCTTCGTTCAAGTCTGTGAGATGTACGGCGGCATTGTTATGTACATTGTACTACTTGCAACAGTGTTTAATGACATGTTAAAGACTGTCACCAACCTTGATATTTACACATGGGCAGTCATCTGTGCCTATGTCGCCCTTCCTGGAATCTTCATCCGCAGGGTGTCTGTGATTGCCTGGATAAGTATGTTCTCAGTGTTCTCCCTCATGTGTGGTCTTGGGACCCTGATCATCTACTGCATCACACAATACAAGCAAATGTCTTTCAAGAACATCCCTGTTTTCAATGCTGAGACATTTCCAATTGGTTTTGGAATCATTGTGTTCAGTTATTGTGCACATGCTGTATTCCCAGGAGTAGAGGGAAGCATGAAGGAGCCAAAAAAGTTTGGCAGGATGATGAATGTCTCCTTTCTGTTTGCTGCTATCATGAAGTGTTTATTGGGTTTGTTGTCTGTCTTGAAGTTTGGTGCAGGTACAGAACAAGTCATCACAGTCAATATCACGTCACATCTTTTCAACTATCTTGCTAATGCTTTTGTTATTACTAATGTATTCCTAGCATTTCCACTCTGTATGTTTGTGGTTTTGGAAACCTGGGATACTAAGATGTTGCCATTGTTCCCACATCTCCAACCAGAAAGCAAATTTCACTGGTTTTGGTTACTTGTTACTAGATTATTGTTGGTAACTTTTGCTCTGTTTCTTGCCATTGTTGTACCTCACTTTGGTCTTCTCATGGGGTTGGTTGGGAGTTTTACAGGAACATGCCTGTCGTTTGTATTTCCTTGTGTCTTTCATCTTAAGTTGAAGTGGAAGAAGTTGCATTGGTATGATGTCTCTTTGAGGTGTTTTGTTATTTTGTTTGGTTTGGTATGTGGTGGTTTTGGTCTTGTATTTTCTGCAAGAGAACTTGCAAATGCATTCAATTCCCAAGGCTTTTAATCATGCCCATGTTTTATCGACTATAAATATCCTCGCTGTTAAATAGTTATTGTTTTTATTAAACAAGTTAAGTGGTTTCTTTCTTGGCATAGTTGGGAGATTTTTAATACCTTTGCATTTCAGCTAAGGTCTGTGGAATTTTAAGAGTTTGTATTATTAAAATAAATTGTGCATTTGTTATTTTACCATTGATATTTGTGAATATTAATTTTTAGACATAAGGCTATCCCTGAGTAAATTCACAAGACTGTAATCAATAAACACAGGGGTATTGTACAAAAGTAATAGGCCTTTCCCAAGATACCGTCAGATGCACAGGTTTCCTGGATGTACTTGCCAACAGCTGCTACATTATTGGAAGATAAAACAATCAAAGACTCTAAGGTGCTAATGAGCCAAGAAGCTTATTGTTAAATTAGCACTCTATTGTTGAACCATCCAATAAAATCCATGTTGGCTAGTGTTACAAAACTTCATAACCCAATAGTATGTAACCTATAATTTGAGACTTTGGCAATTGCATCCAGGAATGTTTGTGCATGTATCCATATCTTCAGAAAGGTCTGTTTAATAATGGTCAATAGGACGTTTGAATGATGGCGTCATTTGACCTTCTCTACCAGAATCCCTTGCACACTTTAGCACACTTTCTTTTGTTCAGTTCATTAGCACCCATTGTCTTACTATTCTCAAGAGGAAATACAAATTTGAAGAAAGAAAATGTACAAAACATTCTGGTAGAGAAGGTCAAATGATGCCATCATGCAAACGTCCTATTGTTAAATTCTTATACTCTTTTTGTGTGTACAACCCTATTTCTTATCAGTGTATAGCCAATCCAAATTACTCATTCTGTATCTCATGATAATTCTTTTGTTTTTTATTGTGTTTATTTGACTAACGGTATTGCACTCTAATTTAATAGCAGACTTTGTTTCACAGGTTAATGAAAACTGCTTTATTCAGTATGCAGTATTTAATGCTGTCAGATTTTATCAATTACTAATAATGCTCTATTAATTTGTTTTCTAATCATAAATATTATCCTAATTAATTCAGAGCATTCACAATGGAATTTCCAAGTGCTCTTGATAACAAAAAATGTAATGATAAGTATTTTTAAATTATTTTTAAGTATTCTTAAAAGAATTTCATAAAAATTTATTAGTTATTAATTTTTATTTTGTTGCATTTATTGGAAAGTGTGTAAATATTTTGTACCAGAAAGGCTCCAGTCATCTTGAGATGGACTGAAATAATGAATGAGTCTTATCATAGTTAATAGAGTGGAATCAGGGGCAGATCCAGGAATACTCCATTTCACAGATAATCCGGAAAATCGAAATAAAGGAGACAGTGAAAAATCATTAAAACTACTAAAAGAACAGTCCAAAATTAGTACACTAACCAATTTTGAGAAAAATCCTTTCAGTATTCGAGAAGATACAGCGCTTTAAAATTGTCAGAATTTACAAAGAAATGTATGGTGAGGTTGAGACGACTTTGAGACGAAAAGTCTTTTATTTCAACTTCTTTCAAAAAAAAATCCCATCCAGAACATTACTGGCATCTTCCTAAACATGTGAACTTGGTAGTTGAACACTCTGAAATTTGGTTTTCATTACTAAAATAACAAATCAGTTGGCGCTTTTTAAGTTTTATCTGGCAGCAACAACAACAAACAATTCCAATGGGTAACTTGCAGCTATGAAGGTTGTTTGTTGCTTGCTTTGAATCAATCTTCTACTTCTCAAAGTTTACTTCTAAGTCTTATAAAAGACAGCACATCGCACATTCAAGCTAAGTGACAACTTTTGGATGATTAATGAAAAATTAATACTAATTTATTATGACGCAATTTATTCCTGCGCGACGACAAGCTGCGCCTGTCAAGGGAAAATGATTTGCATAAATTATCCTGAGAACCAAAGGACAAGATGGCAGAACTGGACGAAAGGAAGTAGCTTCCAGAGGTCTTTGATTTGTTTACCTGTGCATCCTAAGCTTGCAAAATTAAGAATATGACCAAGTTTGAGCAGTGTTTTTGGGTAAGTGCCAGTACATACTACAAGTTTCGTGTAGTAGTATAAAGTAACCTGTCGAAGGTACTCGAAGGAACTTCTTGAATTTTCAAAGTTCATCATTTTTTCGAGAGTAGAATAATATAATAAACGAAATGTCTTATTACAAGAAATGTTTTTTTTTTAATTCAAGGAACAAAAGGGATACGATGAGCTTAGGAAACTCTGCCGACAAGGGAGCGACTTCTGTAAGGAAGTTGCTAATATCCTGAACGATAGGTAAGCTTGTTTTATGCAGTGGAGTAGAAATGCATAATTTTACACTTATTTATGGGTTTTGTTCGTCTGTTAGTTTGTACGAGTTAATACAGAATTTATACTCTTGTCTTTCACTGTACATATTTGTGTAAGTGCTTTATCAGGAGTTTTGTACATCAAGAGCTTCACTAGCTTGCAAGTTTACTCATAAAAAGTCTAAAGAATAAGCTGAAATTTAGAAGAAAATTAAACAAGTTTTGTTTGTCTTTACATTAGATATATTAAAATGAATAGCGTTTATATTTACTAATAAATGTTTAGAGGAATTAACGACGAAAGAGCTAGAGAATATTTATTGTATTTGCACAAACTAAGAAAAAAAAAACGCTAAGTAGTCTGGATTCCAGAGCTTTTTCTTTGTTCAAGGAGTTTTGTATTCAACGGAAATGCTCGAAAACCTCACATAGAAAGGCCTTTTCCGTTCGTATCCAAGGATCAAAGAAATTTTCAATGCTTTTATACTATTTTTATTGTTGTTTTTAAGCTACTAAGATAACTTAGAAATATAATGAAAAACAACTGAGTGAGTACAGTTTTGATTGGGTAAATAACTATAATATGGGTTACCAAAGCTTTCAAAGTGAGTCTGTGGTATTGATGGTTTTATGTTATTGATAATATTTTTTTACATGTTCTTTTAAAATCAACAAATATTTACTATGTGTCCATGTTTATGTTTGTTTTCTAGTTAAGGAAGACTGCTACTATGTTATGTTAAAGTTGCTTGACAGTAAGATTGTCAAAAGAGATAGTTGACTCATGTCAAGCAGTGGTTAAAAACCTTTTATGCTTATAGGAATAGAAATGTAATGGCATTTTGTCAATACTTATTAAAATTTTGGGTAGACCAGCAGGCATTAATACAAGCTTTTAGTAAAATTATAAGGAAATGGCTAGACAGTTGAACAACTAATGTCAGTAAGAAAAATACCAAAAAATGGAAGACAAAAAATAACAAACAGATATAGGCAGGTATATCTGTCTAAGACGGATGAAAGAAGATATATGTGCCAAACTTCAGGTCTTTCAAAACAAAAACAAAATTTGAGGGGAAAAAAAAGAAAAAATATACTAGCTTTGGCTGTTATATCACAAAGTGGGACAAATAAAACAGGAAGCCCAAAGATCAAATTGGAATTTAGTAGGAGGGAGAATAACCAGAGGAAACCCCTCAAAGTGCAGGAAAGAACCAATAAGAAACTACACCAAGCCCAGTGAACCTTGGTCACATTGGTGAAATATTAGCCACTGTGCTCCCCATGCGTATATCTTGTTATTTTAGTTCCAAAAATCCTGAACAGATGTTCAATTTCAAGTATATATAGAACTTTTAATATCAGAAATGCATTTGAATGTAAATTATTTCAAATAAATATGAATTGATAAGCAAACTGAGAAGAAAGAAATAAGGATATTTTCAAAGCCATCATCAAAGCACGCTTAATTTGGAGGACAAAACAAAAGAATTTGAATCTCCTGAGAATTGAACTCATTGTTTTGTCCTCCAAATTGAGCTGCATTCTGACGTCAGTGCTGTAAGGGGTCTGCAGCAGAATGAAGAGGACTGTTGAGGAGCCAATAATGAGAAAGGGAAATAAGAAGAGAAAGTGTAAATGAAAGAGGAACCAATTGTCTGTCGTGAACACTTTTCATTCATTTCCTCTCCACTCTCCACCTATGACGCATGCTAGGAAATTTGAGACAAGATAATATTGTAAAATGTTTCCAGTAATCGATGTGGTATAGATCCTTTTATTAAATACTACAATGTTTTATTTTCCGCATTTGACAACAAATTTATTCTTTTAAATTTCACTCAAAAGAACAAATTTCAAAAGAATAAATTTGACATCAAACATGGAAAACAAAGCATTGTAGGATTTATCATTATTCACGACCACTTAGCTACGCTGTAGAACTTATTGTGTATAAATAAATAATATTATTATTATTAAAATAGTCTATATTCCTCCTTATTTTCAGATCAAAGATTGAGCAAAACTATGCTGAGCAGCTTTCAAAGTTATCCACTAAGGCAAGCAAGATTGGTGGAAAAGATGGGTAAGAAGTGTTTGTGGGTTAGTTATGACCGTAAAAAATTTAAAGTGAAGGGGAAGTTGCTCGTTGGTCTTCTAGGATTCTGATGGACTTTACCTCACCTCTTTAAATCAATGGTTTATTTTAAAAGTTTTCAAAGCTGATGGTACATGGATTTAGAAAGAAGTCAACGAAGACAGATGTGGAGATCTTAGAGGATTGAACCAAAGACATCTAGTTTCCAAAGGCCACCGTCAAATCAACAGTTCTAAGTTCTATGATTAATTTCTATAATTTAAGTGCCTTCCTACTGCACAGAGGGGACTAAAGGTTGTTAATGTTGACCATTTTATTTCATTTTACAGGACTCTACAGACAACATGGGATAAGGTATCCAAAGAAATGGAAAATGAAGCGGAAGTTCACAAGTAAGGAGTTATTTGAAGCTAGAACAAGCTTATGGTTTGATTTTAAAACTTACAAAAGCAGGATTCAAATTTTTTACTTATTCACAAAGAGAAAAAAATATGTTTATGTTGCTAAAATTATAAATTTCCAGAAATGTTTCCTATCAAAGCTTAGTAGTAATATTTCAAATGTGTTTTTTGTTTTATAATATCTTTCCTACTTCTCATAACAGAACCCTTGCAAATCAATTACATAATGAAGCATATAAACAAATAAAGACATTCTTGGATGGTCAAAGTAAAGCTAGAAAGACTGTAAGTAGTATATCAGCCTGTAAGACCTCTTGATCAGGAAATCTCCCCAATTAGCAAGGCACTTGTGCCAAGCTAGAAGACTGAGACGTTAATAAAGTTTATTATTATTCTCATGCTTTGCATGCCTAGTCAGATCACTAAGATGAATATCCCATGTCATAAGTACTTTCTAATTTACACAGAAGCCATTAGGCAAGTGAGTTTATATTTTTTAAGAAAATACTAGAGACAAGTGGAATATTCAATGGTGTTCTATTTAAAAGCATTGTCCTAAAGACTACATGCATCCTATCAATTGAAGCATTTTAAAAGGGCTTTCCAATCAATTCTGGTTAGGATGTGTTATAACACATTAAGACATGTTACTGTTCATAACCACTTTGTTTTCTTTAACTCTCAAGGTTGAAGCTGCATTTGAAAAATCATTTAAAGTTTTCACTGAAAAATTCAATGATTCTGTTAGGGTATGATCTAAGACTAAGTCATACTTTGATGATGGTTAGCTATAATAATAATTTAATTTAATAATTATTTTTTGTTTTCTTTTTTTCCTCTTTTCCTTCCAGCGTAGCCTGTGATATTATTATTTGAAGGAGAAATCAAGGGAGGGAAAACGGCCAAGTGTAATTCTCAATCATGTGTACTTATATTTTCTTTATGGAAGTTCGTTGGGCACGGGCATGGTCTAAACTAATTTCCCTAATTCAATATTATGATCTGTCATTTTCTGTAAATGCAAATTACAGTAATAACTTCACACAGGGAAGAACGGCACCTAGTCAAAATAAAAATTTATTTCTGTGACTTGTATGAAAATCTCACCTATGATAATAATTGATGATGTTCACAAAATTGCTTTATTAATATCTCCTTATTGTTGTCATGCAGTCCAAAAAGAATTCTCATTCCAAAGCAAAAGAAGTAGAAACTTTACATGAACAGCTAGAGGATTTTCGTCTGGGGAAAGGTAAACCTATCTCAGAGAAGGATGTCCAAAAGGTAGGTAGCAGATCAAACAAATTAGAACTTACTGTCTTATTCATTGTGGTACAATGGTTTCCCATTACAGCAGTCATAGAGTATTAATTTTGTTCTGCTTGCTCTCTGGGTGTTCCCTTTGTATCTGCCATCAAGATTACATCATCTACTGGTTGGATTTCCCTGGGGGGGGGACTCCCTTATAAAAGGGGGCGGGGGTCCCTGTCGGAAATTCTGAAAATGACACCTAAAAGTGACCTGTATTTTGAGTTGATGGGCGTGGCAGTGATGAAATCTCACCCCTAAGAGGGCCCAATCAATAATGGTGTGAGGCCATAAATTAAGTCGGTCATTATCAAAAGTAAATGTAATCTCATTTTTTGACGAGTGTTAAGAGACATAATCCGGAAAATTGGATTAAAATAAAATCAATCTTTGAATTGAAAAGAAGCATTGTCATTGATCTATACCCTAAAAGGGACCAAAAAAATCAGCTGGTAGGCGTTCTCGCCATAAT
>OCZR010211101.1:0-10870 GCA_900234385.1 Anemonia viridis | reverse complement strand
ACGATACGATACGATACGATACAGTACGAATAATTGAATAATTGATATTTAATGCAACATTTGTCTTTCTGTGTCTGATGATTGATCGTTTGAGGAGATAGTAGAACTTGAAGCCGTAGACTAGAAGGAGGCAAAGGTTTTTTTTTGCTAGATACTATTCCTCTAAAAATATGAAGCTCCTGGTGGTTAAAATACCGTTAACCTAAGATTATATGAAGCTCCTGGTGGTTAAAATACCGTTAACCTAAGATTATTATATGAAAAACCTATCATTTAAAACTTCTTGATAAAATGTCGCTCAAGTAGAGTACTAGTGTTTTCAATTTCAATAATTAGTGTTTGGCGCTAAGCCAAACATCGTAACTGAAGGTCGGTGAATTTTCCATGGTCAATTCTTGAATTCTGACAAAAAACATTTTCTGCCGTTTAAGAAAGTAATTTCGATGAATAGTGGAATGAGGTGGTCAACCCAAATAGTTACCTAGCCCTAATTTGCGACTGTCACATGTTTTTTTTAGTTTGTGGAAATTTTGTTTGTAGAATTTCACACCTCGTTTTTCATGATAGTGTACTTGAAGCCCACGGTCTTTTGCTGCCTCTATAACTTTGTGCTTATAAGATGTCTTCAAGAATGGGGAAATAATTAACTGCAATTTTTTTTAGGTTTAAATTAACCTGCGAAATAGTGTGATTTGATCTCGCAACTTCCAACAGATTAGAAATTCGGAGAGATGAGATGAGCATTCCAACAATTTTTATCGGTCTTAGGTCGACAATTTCAGATTATTTGTCAATTCATTATTTATATTGTGTTTTGTTGGGCACATTATTTCTCTAAACATGGATTATCCAGATTTATTTTGCTGAAGACGCGGCGTCGTTCGAGAGTTTCATTAACATCAATAAAGCAGTAGTCATGATCTTTTCTCTCTTCATCAGGGATTTATTTCCGAGTTCTCCACGACTGCGCCTTTCCCCCGAAAAATATCAACTTCTAAATTTTAATTAAAATTAGTGTCAAGTGCTTAAAGGTCTGTGGATGAATCTAGCTCTTACAAGATAAATATATTAGACCTGGGATTAATTCTAAATGTTAATCACCATATTAAAGGAATCGCCAAAGTATAGATGATAGATAGCAAGGGAAAATACCCAAAAACAGTAAAAATGATTTTTCGTGCTTATAGAATTCGTATTATGGTGGTGTTTTTTTTTATTATTTGTTTGTTGTTGTTGCCTTCATTCTAATTTAACACATAAGCTGTTTGGTTGACGACACTGGTATTTTAGAGCGACGTTAGCGTTTTCCTTCATGAGATGAGTGATAGACAAGTTAGTCATGTAATAAAATCTTCAAAGTGAAACGGAACAAGTATTGTCTCTGAGACGATTCATTTTTCAGGAAATTTGTTTTAATTAAAAAAGTAATGAATCTCACTTGACACCCTGGTAAGCATATTACATTTGGTAGAATTGGAAATGTTCAAGTATTCCTTTTAGTTATAATATGAGGTTAACAATATTTTACAAATATGTTACTTTGTTCACGCTAAAGTGTGCTGTTTTTCCTTAAATTGGAGCTTTAAAAATTTTTTGAATCATATTGCACAATATTAAACCATTCAAAATGTTAATATTAAACCATCAAAAAAACTTTTTTCCTTGAAAATGAAGCTAGTAAAAAGATTACATATTATGCAAATAAGTATTATTCGCCGGTATCTATGTTTGCCACCAAAATTTGGAAAATGTATCTAATTTCAAAACCAAAGAAAAAGGGGTTGGCACCAATTCACTTGAAGTGCTAAAGAGTACTTTACTGTACTTTTTTTGAAGTGCTAAAATGTACTCAGAGTAAAGTTCACAAAACATGTAAATATGATAAAAATTCAACGGTCAGATTGTAGAAATGTAAAGCCAATGGTACATTTTTTTTATTTAATTTAATTTTTGTTGTTTGTCAGTGATACGAAAATAAGTTCCGTTTTAGTACCCTATCAAGCTGTTATTTTGATTTGCTAAAAACAAATGACGCTTTTAACAACACCAGTTTTACTAAATACATTTAGCATTTCTGTGTCAAAGTTAGAAATATATAAAAACTTAAGAAACTTTTTAAAAGTATTCGAAGACTAACAGGTTAGTTATTCGAATATATCGTTTCAATAAAACGTTTACCTAGAGCGAAACTGCTCAAACATAAACTATTAATTACCTAAAAAAATAATTATGTAAATAGTTGAAACGACAGTGAAAAGGAAAATATTTTTTTCAATCCGTTTGTAAACAAGCGTTTTCTATGTTTCGATATTTATCACGGAAATATTAGAAAACTTCTCCTAGATATTAAGGAGAAATATATATAAACTCATGAGCAACATTGCTCATTGCTTACAAATATTGGTCGTATTTATCGTTGTATGAAACTTCTAAAAGGACCACATCGCTATTATAAGGGCGGTAACACATATAATATTCATGTTTAGACTTATATTTCCTTCTTGAGATGTCATAATTTTGGCTCATCATAAACCGAAACATTAGTGCTGCAACGTCCTTTTCAAAAACGTATATAAGCAGACGTAGGAATAGCACCCATCATTTTGAACAGTGTTCGAACACCAGGTGTAGCTCTTAAGCCGGACTTGATCTGTTCTCTAGTGGATGGTAAAAGAAACAGCTCATACTGAATTATCCGAAAACTGCAGCTGACCATTATGGAATGGTTTTCGATATATTTGTTGCTGGCTTGTTTAGCTCACGCGTTTGTGCCTCTTGGTAAGTTATCGTCTTTCAAATAAGGAAAATCAATAACCTTGCTTAAACTCCACATTCTGCAATGCCGGAATAGAGTTATGTTAATCAAGATTCTACTGAAAACGAATACATAAAGCGACCTTAATGAAACGGAAGAGGGCTCGCGACATTTTTACATCTCAAGTTTGAGAATATGAAAACACGAAGAGAAAAAGCATTACTAAATCAACAGTATGTCAAACAGTCTTAAATTTATATAAAGAGCTAAAGATTGGTAAAATACTTGCTTTGTTTAAAGAAAATAATATTGTGCATTTAATAATGCTAGAGGTTTGACAAGCTAAATACGAGGAATAAGCCAAAATTAACTGTTGAAATGAATTTTTTAGTTTTTTGCACAAAGAAAACAATATATTGACTAATAAAGGGAGGATAATCAAAATTGATAATAATAATGATATTTTTTAACACATCTTTTAAAAGCATCCAAGACCTATATGAATTACAATGCATACAACTGATGAAAAGTAAACTGGATCATCGGCTTAATAGTTAATGATGTGTATTTCTGCACTAATTCATTATATACCAAATACGTACCAACAGCAGTCACACATCAGTACATGACTAGGTTTATATATCATAACAAAGATCCTTAAAACTCTATTTCAATAAATATGTATAGGGACAGACATTTTCCCAATTAATAATAACATGAATAAATAGCAAGTAACATTTATGGTACGAGAATAAAGAGCTAAGTTTTGATATACACAAAAATTTTAAAAGTAAATGTCAAAAATAGAGGCAATGATTGAGACCGAAAATTAATTGAAATCTAGTTTATTTGTTGTCAAAATACAATAAAATTTGTTAATGTATTCCTCTTTTACCTTTCATGCGATTTTCAAAATCATTCCTTACAATGAAAATGAAATATTCATGAAACGTTAGATCTTTATTTCGATTTTATTCTTTTCTAGACGCCACACAACCCATACAACTTCAACCTGACACCGTGGGTACCTACGCCGCCGGAATCGTTCAGGTTCTTCACAACGGTCAATGGGGAACAGTGTGTGATTATAGCTGGGGTATGAGTGATGCCAAAGTTGCATGTCGTCAACTTGGTTTTACTAAAACCCTTGGACCTTGGTACTATGGAAATGGAACGGGTAGAATATGGCTGTACAACATGCGCTGTTCAGGCTTAGAGACCTTACTTGAAATATGTTCTCATGATGGATGGGGAAGTGTTGGCTCATGGTGCGATCACACTAATGATGCTGGTGTCGTTTGTGGTGGAAGAACAGGTAATTTGTGCTTTTTACTTATTTTTTATTTGAAATTATTTTTTAATTTTTTTTCACCAAAACAAAAAAATCAGATATTAATGCAATAACTTTTGAATGCAAATAGGTGCAGGATCCTCAAACATCCGTCTTATATCTGATACTCGACTTCCAAGTAATACGGGAATTCAAGGAATTGGAGGCATCGTTAGGGTTTTTTACAATAACCAATGGGGAACAGTGTGTCATGATGGCTGGCATATGAATGAAGCCAAAGTTGCATGTAGACAACTTGGTTTTTCCAAAACAGTAGGATATTGGTACTATGGACGAGGGACGGGTAAAGTATGGCTATACAAAAGGCGATTTAGAGGATCAGAGGCCTCACTTGGAAGATGTGCTCACGATCGATGGGGAAGCGTTGGCTCAGGTTACAACGGTATTGCAAATCAAGGTAATAATTTCACTTTACCATATTCATATTTATACGCCTTGTTTATATGAAATGGTACCATCTCTTTTTGAAATAAATCGCATTTTTTTAGTAAACACACAGTTTCTCTTCGTAAGTAGTATACGTATGGAACCAAAAAATATTTTTTTCGCCATATGAGAAACCCTCAAAGTGCCAAAAAGTTGCTCAAAGATACTTTGAAAGATATGCTTTCTATTAATTTAAATATTTCTTTTGGCAACTTGAGAGCGGGTGTGTGTTAATACCGCCTAACGTGTCCAGGACGTGAAAAATGAAAATCCTTGAAAATTGCTCAGAACGAAGATTTGGATAAGTTATTCATATTGAAGTACTTAAAAGGTCATTAAAAGTCATTTTTTGGCTCTGAAAAATAAAATTCAGTTTTACTTCGTACCGGCGGCTTTCAAGGGTGAATTAACTTGAGTTTACTATATGTACCTCTAAAACCTTTAGTAGAACGTTAAAACAATTTGAAATCAAATAATTCAAGCATAGCTATAAAATATAGGTAGCACTAGATATTCAAAAAAATGTTTTCTGTGCAGTTTAGCTGAAAAATAGATATTTTCTAGAATTTTGAATTTTCCCAATTTTGAAGCGTTCCTGACACGCTAAAAAATAGGCTAACTTCGACGAACTATCAAGTTATCATAAAAACAGCGGTCTTCACGGATTACGTGATTTGTGTGACAATATTATCGATTGCCAAAACTCAGTAATATTTACACATTAAGAGGCAATCTCCATAAAAATCAAACAAATGGTGGCAAGGGTGAAAAAATCAAATTTGCAATGCGATTTGAACTGGCGGCCCGCGCGTAGTTATGAGCATAGTGGAAAGACAGTTATTTCGTCGTTTCTAACGTAAATTTTGGAGCAATCATATTGCTAGCAAAAAGTACAATGTCGGTCACGCAATCACCAAAAATAGCGTGTTGTGAATTCAAATGTTAAGGTTCTTTATTTCTCTTAGCAACTTTGTTAAACTAAACTAAATTTTTTATAAATGGCAAGAGCAGTAATGTTTTACTTCTGAAGGTAAATTTCATGGCGATCAGACTTCAAACTGCCAAGAAAAGCCTCAGTCTCGTACTGATCAAGAAGCGTCAATTTTGCATATATTAACCTCAAATTTACCCTGCGAGCAGAGGGATTTTTTTAAACCCCTCTCTTCCTACGCAGTCGGAGGGAAAAAAACCCTCTGCACTAATCCTGTTGAATTTCGTTTGAGCATGCGCGAAGCGTTGCTTGGAAACAATTTGGTTTTTAGGCGCACGACTTCCGGTTAATTGAAGCGATGATAGAAAACTAATCTGAACAACATGACAACATGCACAGATCTACGGTTTCGATGAAAAACCCCACAAATACTCCTTTAAAGGAAGCTGTTAGACTTAACCAAGAAGGAAAAGGAAAAGATTCAAAATGTTTGTGCTGCCAAGTGCTTCTATTTGGTGCGAAAGCGACATACAATTTATCAGTTAATCGTGGCCGGTCTCTTCGACGAACTTCAAGGACCTTACAACGTTCTCTTGATCTAAATGTTGTGTCGCGTTTGTAGGCCGTGTGGCCGTAAGATAGAAGCTTTGAGTAAAAGGAATTGAATTTTATCCACAGAACTTGAAGTATTTGTACTCTGTTGATTAATTAGAATAATAACAGACGTAGTACCGAGCAAATTCCTTTACCACAGGAATTATAACATGATAAATTAACGATTTCCCGTGTCCAGTAGGTAGCGAAACAAAAGTATCGTTACAGCTTACAAAACTTTCCACAGATTGATATTGCTGGGTAGTTTGACTGAATTTTCAAAGCAGAAAAGTTCCACAATCCGAAGAATGCAACTTTTTAGATAGGACGCAATTGATGATAATGCGGGCTCGTATTTGGTTATCAGATTCTACCCTAAGACGTGCGCGCGCATAAAAACCGGTTAGAAAACTGGTTTTGTAATTCGGATTATCCAAAACTCTTGATAATCGCTAGCGCATGCTCAAACGAAATTCAACAGGATTAGTGCAGAGGGTTTTTTCCCCTCCGACCGCGTAGGAAGGGAGGGGTTTAAAAAAATCCCTCTGCTCGTAGGGTACCTCAAATTCAACAGGTTTCAACGCAGTCGTATTTAATGTCACCAAAATGTGTTTTACATATTTGGAAAATATAAAAAATATTTTTTAGTTAAATATTTTTTTGTTTCGAGGCTATTAATTAGCATATGTAAACAAAGGCCTCGGATTTTCCCTTGCCAAAAAATCCTCGTTTCTTCAGTGAGCACGAAATTCATTCCAATGAGAGAGGAAAAGGCATACATTAAGCAAAAATAGGTGCTTTGGTTTTTACGCGACAATTGGTCAAAGTTTGACTATTTTGAACCATTATTAGTGTATTTCGCCTACAGACCGGCCGAAATTTTTCTCTTGCCGTTTTCTCGAAAACAAAACAATATTTTCGAAAACAAACCATACAGCGATTCATAACTATTGACGACCTATGTAACTTCAAAGGGAGAGCAAATTTGGTTTTTTCACCCTTGCCACGAAATCGCCATTTTGTTTGATTTTTGTGGACATTACCTCTTAAAGTGACTGCCTACTTTTGGAAAAAATATTAAACTTTTCTTAAAACTTCGATTTTTCGAAATGAAATTTAATGCTGATTTCAAATCTGGAAAGAAAAATTGGGTGTCCCGAGCTTGTTTTCGAGATAATCAGCATTTAATGGGCGCTTATGCGCGAGTTTTTGGCGAGAAAATGGCGCCACGCGAAGTGGCGAGAAAAAAATTACAGCGGATAACATAACTGCTCTTTGCAGGCTAAATCATTGCTAAAATGACGGCAACTGAACACGTATACAATGCCAAATGGATATTCTTGACAGAAATATAAAAATTACTGGGATTTTTTTATGTTTTGACTTCTCATTGAAGTCTTACGATGACGGACAAAATGCCCATTAAAGTCTATTTTTTTGGGTGTTCTGATGTTAAACTTTTTTTTTTTAATTTGATATAATGTAGATTTTTAGACGTTTTTTCAAATGAGCCCATAAAAAGTATAGAGTCCCGTGCAAAATTTGAGGGTTTTGCCCCGTTGAAGTTCAAAACGTGTATGGTTCCTCAATAAAATTTCGTATTTTATTCAGCGGTTTCTGTGCGCGCGCTCATCGTGGGCTCAAATCGAACGTCCAAAAAACCTGAACTCTATTTTAGGTTGTTCATAGCTTACAAGCTGTGTTGAGTTCAATTTTGAGTCTGGATTGTGTGACGTGTTTACCTATTTTAGGTTAAGGTAATGCAATCCACAGGGAGCCCAAGCTAATCAACTGAATGCAAAAAAGAAATTGTTAGAAATAAAATTCAACTTTTCAAAATGGTCTATTTTTGCTTTATTTAACATTTTAAAAGGTTTTAAAAGAACTCCCCTCCATGTATATATATACTGGCAAGGGTGGAAACTCGGGTTCGAAATCACCTCAAAAAGTTAAGGTACAAAATCACTCGACAAAAAAGACTTGCCACTATATATATATATGGAGGGTAATTGTTTTTAAAACCTTTTAAAATGTTAAATAAAGCAAAAATAGACCATTTTGAAAAGTTGTATTTTATTTCTAACAATTTTTTTTTTGCTGTTGCATTCAGTTGATTAGCTTGGGCTCCCTGTGATGCAATCGTGCATTCGTGCGCATATAATCTGCGCAAGCGCTTTCATGGCTTGGGCTTCCTGGGCTCGAGCTCTTTCAACAAGGCGGATTAGGCTTTTTCACTTTTTTCCATGTTCAACGTGAAATATCTTAAAATCTTGCACGGTGACCTAACCTGAAGTTTTTACTGTACATTCAGGCTTACTAAAACTACAACATATCAAAAAATGAAGGCAGATAATTGGGCTAAGTTTTGAGTAAATCGAGAAAATGTCCGAAAATTCGGATTTAGAAATTTTTAAACTTCTAAAACAACTTCTAAAATCGTCGAGAACTCATTCGTAAGCACTAAAAATCAAGCATCTTTGTGTTTATAATCATTTTATGCTGACATATGGATCATTTAAATTGTTTATGTTATTATTTTCAAGCTGTATGGAATTATAGAGCTCGTAATTTCCATTTAAGGTGACTGGCTACTTTTGGAAATAAATTCAAACTTTTCTTAAAACTTCAATTTTTTGGAGTGAAATTTAATGCTGATTTCAAATATGAAACAACAATTGAGGTGTCCCGAGCTTGCTTTCGAGATAATCGGCATCTAGTTGGATACCTACGCACGAGTTTGTGACGAAAAATTTGCGCCACGCGAAGTAGCTGCTCTTTGCAGCCTGAATTATTGCTAAAATGACGGCTAGTGAACATGTCTACAATGCCAAATGGATATCTTTGACAGAAATATGAAAATCACTGCAAATTTCAATGTTTTGTCTTCTCATTGGCCTCAAGAAGCCTGCGATGATGAACGAAAATGCCCACTAAAGTCTATTTTCTCGAGTGTTCTGATATTAAACTTTTTTTAAAAAATTGATATAATGTAGATTTTTAGAGGTTTTTTCAAATGAGTCCATAAAAAGTATAGAGTCCCGTGCAAAATTTGAGGGTTTTGCCCTGTTGAAGTTCGAAATGTGTATGACTCCTCAATAAAATTTCGTACTTTATTCAGAGGTTTCTGTGCGCGCGCTCATCGTGGGCTCAAATCGAACGTTCAAAAGTAGGCAGTCACCTTAAGTGAAATTATCCTGTTTCCCACGAAAACATAGCCGTAAGCCCCATCTTTGAAAAATTATATCTTCTCAACGAATTCGGGTACCCTTATTTTTTATTTGATATTTTCATAATAGAACTCAAAATAAATACTTGTGCCAAATTAAAAAAAAACGGTTGGATAAAAAATGCGCGAACGCATTACCTTAACAGTTCATGATGAACATTAATTTTGTGTGCAAGCAACAGAAGCTCAAGCTCGATCTTTTCGCTTCGTTCACGGTCCCTGATGTTCAAATTCGTCGACATAATAATATTTCCAAAACTGTACCTTGTGAGGGTACAGAAAATATGCTGAGTGAGGTATGGAAACTCCGATCATAAGGATCCTTACTGTACTGTACTCATATTGACCTAAAATAGGTAAACACGTCACACAATCCAGACTCAAAATGTAACTCAACTCAACTTGTAAGCTATGAAGAACCTAAAATAGAGTTCGGGTAAGCTCAAAATCCAATGTTTTTGGACTTTTAAGTGTAAAATGTGTAAATATTACTGAGTTTTGGCAATTGACAATATTGTCACACAAGTCACGTAATCCGTGAAGACCGTGAAGACTGTTTTTATGATAACGTGATAGTTCGTCGAAGTTAGCCTATTTTTTAGCGTGTCAAGAACGCTTCAAAATAGAGAAAATTCGAAAAACTAGAAATATTTATTTTTCAGCTAAAGTGCACAGAAACATTTTGAATATCTAGTGCTACCTATATTTTATCGCTATGCTTGAGTTACAGTAAAAACCCGCGTATAAGAACCTAGGTTTTTTCGGTTTGGCGGGATTATATATCGTCAACCTTCAGTGGAAAAAAAAATACTTTTTCTGTTACCGAAAAACAACAACAAACAGCAAAATCATCTACAAAAATGTAAAGTATTTTGAATAGACCCATATTTGGATTTCAACTTTTTTGGATTTCAACAGTAGTTAGTAGAAAAAAAAAGTAGTTGGAAAAGTAGTTTGAGAAAATGAATTTTGACGAAACAACAAAAGTTTAGGGTGAGAAAGAAAGGAAAAGACGGGGGAAATTCACCGAAGAAAAACGACAAGCATAACTTGAAAGAAAAGTAAATACAGACGAAACTTCATGGATAAGAAAAAAGAAAATGAACGTGAAATTCAAAGGAATTTGAGATAAATCTTCACGGAGAAAAAAAAGTCGACAAAATATGTGTAAAGTAAACAGCAGAAACTCTCGACAAGGCCGTTGCTTCAGCAAACATTGACAGAAAACTTAGATGGTTTTTATTGTCAGGTTTATAAGGTTTTACTACATTTTACATTTCAATCATCTTTTTCTTCAGTACTTATGAACGAGAAAAGCTTTGAACTGTTGTTTTTGATGCTTTTCAAGGAAAAAAAAGGCTGATTTGCCAAAGACTTAAGTTTTATATTTGAAAATATATTCTATGACGGCAATCAAGCTAACCGTGAAAAACCTCACGCGAGAGAATTCTGATGTCAAAACAAGATTTCGTATTTCATATCTGGGATAGATTTCTATAGACAATTTATTTTAATGTTGAATGAAATATGAAAGAGGAATATATAATATATAGATTTAGGCACTGCCTAAAAGCGGAGCTCCAAAGG
>OCZR010211031.1:0-19720 GCA_900234385.1 Anemonia viridis | reverse complement strand
ATCCTTCCATCCTTCCATCCTTCCATCCTTCCATCCTTCCATCCTTCCATCCTTCCATCCTTCTTTTCTAGCTCTTCTTCTTCCTCTTCCCTTTCTTCTTCTCCACCTTAGATCTTTCAAGAAAAGCGAATGCCACACCGGTAAAACATTTTATGAAAAACCCTTTTTATGACCGCACATGAAGCTCTCCCAGAAACATAAATACAAAATAAAGATTGCGTGGGCATGCAAAGACAGGTGAACTGAACACAACAGCGAGAACCGAGAATCACATAGCCAACAGTAGAGTCAACAAAGAATTTTTCAATTACCACGCACAGCGAAGTATTTTCAGACATATTCTTTTAAGAGGGATAAAAATACATTGTTATGTTGAGCGCAGAAGAAAAATTCGTTTTAGAGATTCCACTTTTGATTGCTTCCGGATTATGTTGTTTATTTTGCTCGGATCTAACTAACTATGCAATACAAAATGTTATGTCGCTAGTTAATTTTGAACATATTGGTTTTAATTGAAGTTAAAATGAAAGCCCGGGAGAAAATGCTGCTTTTGTCTGGTCGTAGTTTCCCAGCTAAAACCTATATAGATACGGAATATTCAGTTTCAAAAGAAGGCAAGACCTTCTTGTACTTGTATTAATCCGTAGTTTGACTTTAGCTGATTTAACTTCGCATTATTTAGCAATTTAATTCCTTAAGTCACGTTATAATTACATTTTAAAAAGGTTCCAAACAAGATTACTTGACTGAATAGCAGTTTTGTCTGCTTTAGTCATTTATTGCAAACAAAAGACTGAATTTTTTTTCATTCAATAAAACCTTATCTTTGAGATAATAAACAAGAGAAAAATATCAATGACAGGGGAAATAGGAAATGAATATCTGAATTCCGTAGGAGAATGAATAGATGAATGGGTAGATAGATGGATACTTTATTGTCTGAAAAAAAACTTTAACCACAAGGCTGAATTTGTTCTTTCCGATCTTAATACATACTGAGCCCGCTCTGGGGCCCGTCCGACTGACACGAGCGGCCAGTCAGTTTCTATTTCTCGTCCAATTAAAATCCAGCCGTTCCTTTGCTGTCAAACAACAAAATCCATTAGGCAAAAAAAAAAATGAAACGGCCTTTTTATTTCGCTTTATTAGAATATTTTTCATTATTGAACATTTACCGCCATCTTCCTGTCGGTTCTGACACCATTTGTCAAAGTCGCATTCAGACATTGACAAAACGAATTCAAGTTAGAGCTTAAGGTCCTTGAGGCATTGAAAATGGTAGCTGACTTTGTTCTTGGAACCGTCAGTCCATCATATATAAGAATTGAAATGGGTTGAAATGTTTAATTCAAAACAATTCGCCTTTTTTCTGGTCGTAAGTCAATTTTGAAGCGGGGATGTCGACATACTTAGGAGACATTTCAAGGAATTAGTTGTGCCTAAGAATTGATGAAGCAGCAAAGCAATAAGGTACATTGAATGTAGACCGCGTTCAAGATGTCATTTGGAACACTCCACCTGTATCACCTGGGAAGTTAGCCAAAGAATTAAAGTTTTGTTAAGAACAAATTGAAAATAAAAAGCATTCACAAGTACACGTCGATTGGAAATGTCAGCTTTTTTGTATTCATTCATTCAAGGAATAAAAGCCCTTTATGAATAAAACATTTAGGTACTCCAAATATAATCCAGGATACATTATCTATCTAACTGAAGAGCGTCAAAGAACGCTCACAGCCATTTCAGTGTCGGCTGCAGTCAATTGGTCTTCGTTGTAAACTTCGGGAATTAAAGAAAATAATGGCAGATCATAATGACATAATACAGAAGCACATCAGGTTCCCTTTTGAAATAAATGACGCCCAGCAATACAGGGGCAGATTTAGGGTTAGCCGGTGACGGGGGTTACTAGTCAACCCCCTTTTTGGAAAGTAAAATGTGTTTTTTAAATCAAATTTGGTTTCAAGATTTTAGATTTTTGTCTTGTTGTTGTTTTTTTTTCTTCCGCCTCTGCTTTGTCACCCCCATTCACTAAATCCGGATCCTGGATCCGCGCTTGCAATACTTAGTCTGAGAGAACTTGTCAGAAACTATGCCTGTAGTTGGATCTCCTCAGTGTTACGTTGTCCACAATTTATCTCTCATTACCCGGCCCTATTAATATTGAGGCTTAAATACAATTGAGAATCAGAAGATTAAGGTGAAGAGAGTACCGATTCTTCAAGTCAGGGGTCGTGTATGCAGTTGATTTGCTGTAACTCAGTCCTACTCCAGCAGAAGAAACGTCGCCCTGCTGCCTCCTCCTCCGTCGTCAATTCTGGTTCAAATCATCAGGTCTGGTCACAAAGAGATGGACCGGTCTGGCTTAGCAGCAGGACGTATAAAAACGGTTCAAACCGTTGGTTCTAAAATGAAAGACCTATGCAGCTGTTGCTTGGGTATGGCTCACACATAATACTGAGATGCATATAAAAAAACGAAACTACAATAAATAAAGCCAGCTTAATACTAAAAACCTAACTGGTTTCCACGAATGATTTAGAATACAATAACTCCTTATTTATCCACAAGAACATCGAATTCCTCTCATTAGTACTTTCCAGAAAACATTGAAAGCCTTGGTGGTCTTGACAGTATAGGACATAAGCCATTATACAATACCAATGTCTAGTCAACGGTAAACATCAAAAAGAAGAGACTTTATAAATAGTCATTAAAGCCGTTTTTCATGTCAATTCGAGTTCGAGAAAAATAAAACCTTCATAAACTTTCATATTCACAATTTTCTAAATTCTCTCTCATTAAGTGTTCCGCAAAGTCCTTGATGGAGTGCAACGACGTTTCCTAATTCACGTTAAACAGGTGTTTCAGATAGAAAGGACATTCAAAATATTCTAAACCTTTTTTTTCTGTTGATGTATGGTAATATATTTTACTTTCGGATATCTTATGAATGTAAGACATCTCAGTTCCGTCTGCAGATGTAAAATACAAATTTATAACATACTTGAGATTCTGTCGTTGCAGTGCAAGATTTTTGACAACATGAAGTTGTTGGTACAAAACAGGAAAACTAAAAGAAATCCTATTCAATAAGTGGTTTATCAGCCAGAATTCATACAAAAATCAATCAATATATGGCATTTCTCGTCAAAACAAATAGTCCCCGTTACCACAGAAACAAGCCGAGTTTCATAACATATCCAGTCGGTTTTACCGGATAGTTCAGCTATTCTACAAGCGTAAAGTTCTTTTATACATTACTGTGTAAAAATACTTTTCCTGTAAGCCAAGCCGGAAATCGATATGAATTCATTTAGCATCGCGATCAAGACGTGTATTCCAAATTGATAGAGAGAGTGTTGAGTAATTTTGAAAAAAATCGCCCGGAAAAATTGGCATTTGAATCACGAATTCTTCATCAGTTTCGCCATATTTTTCGTTAAGAAAAAACATGACTTTCGTGTGCCCTGTAAAGTCTACATGACAAAACTATAATAATTGACGAAGTGTGTTTTTCGTATTTTGGATTTTGAGCCATCAATTTTGTTCTTTTGTTATGTTATCTAATTAGGTAACCAATTATCGAAACGTATTCCTTACAATGTAAAGATGTTAATCTCTTCAAACCTTAACGAAAATGGATTGGTTATTTAGTTCTGTGCGTATTAAGGACTAAAAATAGCGTGGCATCGCAATGATTAACCTGTCACTTCTTGCGCGGTAAAGGCTATTTCACTCACACAAAAACGATAAGCTATTTCGTTTAGATGAAATGTTTCGCCTAAGTAGTCCTGACTTCACTTGTGAGTTCGAACAATGGATTGAAGTGTATGATCTTTATAGTTTATTGTGGGCATAATCCAGGGTTATTCAAACATTAGGACTGTGAAATTTGAATATAAAATAACCCCAACAAAACACCAAGATTGTTTATGAACACATTTTCAAAAGTGTCGTATTTCTCTCTCGCATGAGTAAACGTCCTCGAGTCTTTTTTTAAATTCACTAACGTCGAATCATTTAACATGGATTTACATTTTGTAGACCATAAACTAAAGTATGAGTATAGCACGAGAAATCTCGACTCATATCGATGAAGCAAGAGCAGACAACATGTTGTCTAGGTTACTCTATCAATATGATCTCTATTACCGCAGTGGATCGAAATGTTTTACCCAAGACAAAACCAATCTGTGTAGACACAACCCACAAGCGATAACGTCCCACTGTCTCCAGCATAAAATAATGCTAAATCACTTCTCTGAATAATAATAGGAGGGAATAAAAATAAATAAGCGCAGTAGAATGACTACTTCGGTAAAAATCCGGATAGGAATCTTATCTGCGAAAATTTACATGTTTTTACAGGATGATTAGGAAACGGTTTAAATGTCTTTGAAAGAGATAGCTAAATTTCTTTTAATCCTCGCAATATTGAATTCTTGACCTGTAGTAGCCATTGAACAAAAGGTTAAACCCAGATAGACTAAAGTTACTAGACAAGCAAAGTGCTCGACCTCCTCTCACTTAGATTCTGTCGGCACGTTTGGGCTGTAACTCTAGAGCTTCTTTGGATTCCTAATCTTGTTGATTTGTTTTTAACAACAGCCTATATATGTTACACATGATATTATCTTACCGAATATGCGTCTTTGATGTTGATAGCCTCGCCGGTTTGTGCGGCGACCCCAGCAATCCCAACTCCGAATGGTACCATGATTTCATCGTCTTCTGAACGCAGCGATTCCTCAAGCGTCGATGACGCCGTTACATCGAAAAGTTTTGACACCAGCTCTCGGTGTTCTTTCTTCCCGCGCACGAGAAATAGAGAACAGCGGTCAGCTTTGGTCAGGATGCTCACATTGACAAGGATTTTATGGCTTAGCCGATTGATATCTAGTTCGTTTGAAATATCACGAATCAACTCCATGAAGAGTTCTTTTTCGTCCATTGATTCTAACTGCGACTGACTAAGGGTTCGCATAGTATCGTTTTTACCGAGTATAGTCTTGATTTTCACGTTTGTGACTGATCCCACTAATGATTTTACCCGGTTCGATGTCTTTAAGTTCTGTCTGTTGACTTCCATAGAACCGCGCGAGCCAGGTCGATGGGACCTTGACAACATCCAGTGATCCACCATAGCAGATGTTGCATTCTTTTCGAAATATCTCTTAGCGAAGTCTTCATTCTTGTCAAGAAACTGCTCAACTATCTCAGGAGTGAGCTCCTCCATGTCCGAAGACAATTCCTTCCAGAAGTTCTAGAGATTCTGTTAGTTCAGGCACCAATAATCTTGCTGCCTTAAGGCGGGAAAAAGAACGGCAAATCCATACCTTTTCGAGGCTCTCTTGCTACCGTGTTTACGTTTAGAGAAGAACTCCAGTCAGTTTAACAGAGCGAGCATATTTACTCGTACCTGCTCCGTTGTGTTTACCCAGAAACTTTACTCGATTTGCATCTCATTCACTTACCAAATCAACAATCACGTGACGTCACAATATTTGTAATTTGTAAATTGCATCGAAAGGTCGCGCGTGCGCAGGACTTCGCTTCATGAATCCTAATTATTTCCACTAGTACCCTAAATGCCACGAATATAAAACTTGTCAGTTGTTAATTATAATATATTTGTGAGAATCTACCTCTTATCGTTTATCGTTTTCACCATTTGATAAAAAAAATTGTTCCTGAATGACAATTTTAACAAGAAGACTTGTTTTGCGCAAATAAAGAAGATTATTCTGAGAGCTGTCTCGCAAATAGACTTCCAGACAGTTCAGAGTTATTAACGTCTATTTGCATATGATGGATACAGAATATGAAATGGCAAAAAAAAAAACCACAACAACAACAACCTCGGATTCGGTAAAAGAATAATTGTTTTATTATTGAGCTCGAGGTTTGAGTTGAATGAGGTTCAATCGAAAAGCGGCGAAAAATGACAAATTGGGGCAAGAAAAAAAAAATAAACAAAATGACCAAATTAAGGTTGTGTAAGAGAAAAACAAGCTCGAATAGCCACGGGTCCTCGGAAAAGACAAATTAAGCAAGGTTAAATTAAGTGTTTAATTTCAATTTTTTTCCAGTTTTCTGCCGGATGATCCTAGGCAGATAGGGAATTCCTCACAAACAGCATTAATCAGGAAAAATCGGTTCTCAGTTGAACGTTCTAAGATATTCTAATTTTTCCAGGTACTATAATCTCTAGGATGTGTGTATTAATATATGAAATCGCACAAGATAGATCCAAGTTATTTACGAATGATTATCTGTACCGGTAGCTAGAACTAAATGGCTCGCGTACAGTCCAATGAACATGTATCCAGCTAGCAACTGAGATAGCTGTTTCGTATTAACACTGATCTTGAAGCTTAAAGTACGAACCAACTTAACTTACGACCGAATTCTAAACCAAAACACAAGCTGTGCGTCGAGGGAAGACCCATTTACTTTTCAATATTGCAACGCGCAAAATTAAAGTTTAATTAAACCTGCAGAATGGAAAAATGATTTCGACAAACACCTGGCTTAATTTGTGTTCTTACATAATGTTTTTTATATAACAAATGAATTCGTTTGCAGCGAATGATGTTTGTCTTTAATTATTTGCTTGTGCTTTCCAACTCACATCAACTGGCACTTAGGCCAGTTTTTAAAGCTCTCATATGCGTGTGTCCCGGGAAATTAACTTTCAAGAATTGTACATGTGTACGGTTTTGGTGACAGATGAAATATTAGCGAGTGCGTGGGGTTAGTTTAGAAACACTTTAATTGCTGAAGATGTTATTATATAACATTTGCAAATGTATAGCTGCTATGGCTTGTTCTGTCTGCGGTTCCCAAAGATGTGGTACACCTAAATTGGACTTATTTTTTTCCACGACCGCAACTTCAGTACTGCTAAGAATCCCAATTATAGTTTCTTAGTTACTTCATTAGCAGTTTTTGAATCCCGATTAAAAGTCAGTTCAGATCCCCTTTCCTCATCGGTCATGTTCTTACCTCTTCATAAATGTATTAATCCCCATCGAACAACGCCCGATTCCCGCCCCCGCCATGGACAACAACTGGACAACAACAACAACCTCTAATTACTGAAAAATCTACGAATAACAGGAACTGAGGAAAGATAATTGATCCTGATTGAACAGGACGAAAATATAATTAACGCTACTAGCTGTTCATGCTTTATCTACAAGAAACAAGCATTTGAATTCTTAATTAACGCGGTTAATTAACATAGACATGACTGATTGATCAGTTCGATCCTATGACATTTATGACGTCTTCGTTTGACTCTTGTTAGTTGGCCATGTACGTCAAACCAACAGAAGTACTAAAAATATCTGAAGAAAATACTGGAACTACTGTAAACCAAGGATATGAGGGTGATTCCGGACTAAGCGTTTACAAATGTAATAAACAGCTGTAGTCAGTCCTTCAGTTAATGGATTTTCCACAGAGAAACTTATAACTTTCTTTAGTAAAAAAATCAGGTCTGATTACTCCGAAAGCTTCTATTACTGAATTCAAAATTAAACTATTTTGAGCAGTTATTGATTTTCCATATATGGATTTCAATCAGAAAATTCTTACTTCTAAAGTAGTGATGATTAGACTTAGGCCTGATTACTCTGTCAGTGATTTGCCAAAAGCAAAAATGAACTCTTTTGAGTCGTTTGGCATTGCCTGAAGGCTCAGATAACTCGTATTGCTATTTGCAGAGTGTTTTCAGTGCAGGGACTTTCAAATCAATAACGTGTGCGGCTTTCATTCCCTGCATGATTCATTCATGTAACTTGCGACCTTTTAAAGCACCAATTACTGAACTCGATGAAATACCGACTTATCATTATGAAGGGGGACCCATTGCGAACAGCCATTGGTCCTCTATCCGGACAAAAATAGGCTTTTAAGATTATTCATTCACCTTTATATCGATAATCTGCGGGGATTTTGCTCTAAGCTGATTCCAGCTCTGGTATCGTTCAAAATAAGCGTTTTCTAAGACGCTTTTAATAAACTAAGCTCACCCCAGGTACCCTAAATAATTGTTTTGAATTACGATGGATAATCATTCTTACTAATCACTATTAATCCTGTTTTGATTTGTTGGTATTTCTAGGATGAAAAGCCGCCGCCTGATCTTTTTTCTTGCTGTTGGTCATGCGCAGTATGGTGCACAACGAGGTACGATGCTAATGACGTCATTGCACAACAGCCATCCGGTAAGCAGACCTCCACTTCATAAAAATAATTAGTTCACCCTAAGTGCATGCATACTGTATCTATTACTTATTCACGACAAAGGGATGATCGGATGACTTTTGTGTACAATTTTACCCAATATTCAATTTGGACTGCGAAGTCAGTGTTCCCACAGCAATAGGCCGCTTTACCTCGCTTATCTTTACGCGCTTTAGGCTTGGAATCAGTTATTTGTCCTGAACACTTGAACACAACAATCCTATGAAATTCCAGCCTGACAGTGATTGTCACCCGAAAGGGTGGCCAATTTCCATAAGCATATTCATCGACTACTTTTGGATAAGCTGTAACTCATTTTTGAGCAACTAGCGCCTGCCTATCGCACCTTTGTTTTGACATAGTAACATAGTATGCTCATTTCCTGCCCACAACCATGCGCAGCGCGCGGCTGTAATTTAAGCATCAGTTTTGCAGAGTGAACATTTTCTTACTGAAATTGATTTTAGGTGCTCTTTCCGGAACCGCGAAACCTGATCATGGTTTAAAAGTCATTATCATTCAAAATTCTTTTCTTCTTAGTAGTGTTTCGCAGATACTTAAAACAAATCACAAATAATTAAAATTAGCACTGAATCATGCTAAAAAACCCAACCTATTGATATAAACAAAAATCTTGTTAATGTATTACTGAATTAATCTTGTGCGGTCTTGCACATTGAAGATTCATTCCAGGAGTGGTTGAGTACTAAAAGATTAAAGAAATAAGCTGCAAAGACGAAGTTTCTTGCTTTTTGTATGACAATAACTCTTCCTTGCAATTGGGTGTATTTACAATTTATACTTTACTAATGCATTCTGGCCCTAGTGACGTCTGTTTATATGTCTTTGGACCCTAAGGCATGCCACACCCTAGAAGTCAATCTATACTTAACCAGTTCATTCTGGCTCTAGTGACGTCTGTTATTATATCTTTGGACCGGCACAATGGGAATGGGAGGAAAAAATGTATTGTAACAAAGATTATTTCACAGAACAGTATTATTACAGCAACGGAACAGTCCCTAAAACAGGAACTAAACTTCATCAATCAATTCCCTGCTACACTCAAAAACGCAAAAAATGTGATGATTGAATCCAAAGGATATGAGGTAATATATTTAACGAATTTCTTATTTAATACAGTTTATACATTTTATATTTAAAAACTTTCTTTTTCATCAATAGATCACGTGACAATTACCGCCACTGACCTTTCCACAGTTAGATAAAGCTTACACGACGCATTGTGGTCTATCTTTGGTACAAACAACAGAATTATATATGGAATTACTACTCTAGCGCCAAAGATTCCACAATGCACTATTTCCCTTATGTCAGAAATGCTCCATGATATTTGGTATGTGTACTGAGAAATCAATGCACTGAGTTTGCAAATTTGCAAATAAATCTTGAAAATGGATTTTCACTTTAGGCAAACAGACACCAAACTTAGTGGAAGTTGGCTATGCATACTGTATTCTGACTAGGCTGAAAATCTTTCAGGAAACAGAATGGAAACGAATCTTTTATAACTGATAAAAAAATAAGGCATACCGCGGGTGCTATTTAAGAAAAAGATTCCATTTTTCCGTGCGTCTGTACTCTAGTAGATGCACAAATGACGTCAAAATGCGGCGAGTTGTTCTAACCAAATTTTGACGTCTTCTGTGCATCTATTAGAGTACAGACGCACTGAAAAATGGAATTTACTTCTTTTATATAATAAAAAGATTATTTTATTCAGAGAATTTGTAATTTGTGACGTCAATTGTGCATCTGTACTATAATAACACACGGCTCTCTACCAATCAAAACGTGCGTAGTATGCAAAGATTCAGTAACCCACGGGCGATTTTATATTTGGTTCTCAAAATGTTGACATTGATTGCTAATATTTTCTGTAAGAAATTGAGATATCTGTGGAATAACTTTAAGCTAAGGATTTGCAAGGTAAGGCTCAGGTCAAACATCAAGCTTCACATGAGCCACATGGATTGAATACAATGGATAATAAGGCAGTCTTCATTTATGCCATTAGGTGCATCTCTTGTAAATTGTAATATTTACATTCAGCCTTGAAGGTCTTTAGCTGTTGTTGATTGACTTAGCAGCCAAGATGTTATACTTTTTGACACTGAAGCATCATAAGCTTTCTGTTATCCTAGCTTATGTTGTTCAAAGATTTATAAACTAAAGTTAACCACAAACTATCTAAAACTCATCTAGGATGCTGAAGTTTGAAATGCCCAATATGAAAAACAAAGAAAAAAATATATTAACCATTCTTGGGAAATAAACTGAGATTGTGTTATTTAAGGTTTCTGTATGCCTCTTGCTCATTATTAACTTTTGTAACTCTTGCATAATCTTTTCTGGGTCAAATACAGGACAGCAGAAAACTACAGTGGTTTTGGATCAGCTTGTTACAGTTCTTCAGCAGTATGAATTATGATAAAATGAATTATTGAATAGAACAACAAGAGTTCGTTTTCTTTGCCTAAAAAAGAGAAAGAAAACACATAAATTAGACTGAGCACCAAACATTCAGGTTTTGAAGTTTGAAAGTTGTTACCCATGATCTGGACAACCTTTGGGAATTAGTAAATAACTAGTTTCTTTTCCATTACTTTTCCCACTTGTTTTAATGCAATTTGTTTTGTTATTTAGCAATCTATTCCATGCACAAGTGAGTTAATGGCTTAAGCAATCAGGATATACCAGACCATGGTCAGAGATCAAAAATACTGCCAACTCCAACAGCCAATCAGCATACACAACTCTTAGGATATCAGATTTGAAAAATGGAAACATATCTCAATGATCTGAACTTACTGTTTTGTAGAATGTCTTTGATTGCATACTAAGACCTTCAGATTTTTCTACCAGATCATCCAGTTTTTCTCCTCTATCTAATACTGCTTCAATGGTACTGTGCTACAAAATAATTAATACAAAATTACATCCTTGTATCATATAAATTTTTATGTTTTACATCTTGTCATCAAGACAGATTAAGACCCAGTCCACACATATGTTTATGTTCATAAAACACATACTTTTTGATGCGTTTAGGCCTTCCGTCCACACGTAAACAATGAAAAATACTCACCATAAACGTATACTTTTTTTTCAAAAACAGGTTCCAAAGTGAATTAATACTTTTGAAAACATTGTTTATGTTTTCTTGTGTGGACGGTGTAAACGGATACTTTGTAAACGATTCGAAAACTCTGATGTCACAAAGCCGGCTCCAGTCTCCCTAATCATTATGTACCATTGTTTAGAATTGTTTAAAACATTCGTTAACGATGACCATTTGTGTGTGGAGGGACAGAAATTGTTTACAAAAGTATGCGTTTACGAACGTAAACATATACATGTGGACGAGGTCTAGAAACTCCACTGAACTTACTAAAACTATTTTGGTTTCATCTAGTTCTGACTGTACTTTAGTCATTGCATCTGCTTCTGTAGGGTTCTAACAAAATCAAAAGAATCAATTAAATATTGATCAAGCCATAAATTCAATAAATCATTAGAAGTATGTAAGGATAAGACACATGTCAGTGATTGAATTGAGATGTCAACTGACATTGAAAAAATGAACTGATTTCCGATTCTCAGGAGATCAGTTTTTGGTTGTACGTTTTGCCCTCTACATGTAAATTGAGCTGTTTTTATCTACATGTACAAGGAGCTATACCCTCAGTACAAGAAGCACCCAGCACCTGATATTAGTGGTCAAGAGTTTTGTCTACAGTACCTGATACTTTTGAAGATTTTCGGCACATGCTGGAAAGTCAACAGAGCTAAAAACAAATAGTTTTGAAATTTAGAATGAACCTTACAGTCAGTATAGTTTCTTCATCTGTGAAGTGCTATTAATGGTAAAGTCTTATTTTTACCAATTTAAGAGGAAATATATATTTGGCAGTTATCTTTTACCTGGTATTTTAATTTCAATCTTATTCATAAATTAAATATTTTCTCATTGTGTAGACTTTGATGAGCATTCTGAGCACTGCCAAACTGTCATAACTGCACCTAGTGCAGTACTGGATAGTCGCATTATAAATTGTTTTGTATTATTATTAATTTAGCCTGCCAAGCTAAGGAAGTCTTGGTCTTGGAGGGTCTACTTCAATGCTATGTGGGTCACATTTAGCAACTTCATTTAATAAAAACTTACTCAGAAGCTGCTGATCTCCATACTGACTGTGGAACTGTTTTTGAGAATTCCTCAAGTATCTAAATGACATTAAGAGCAGGTATAAACAATCTTATGCTCACCCTTTATTCATGAAAATGTAACCAGTGTAATTCAGTGAAGTAAGCATACTGTACCTTGTTAAGAAGTGTAAAAGCAACTCTACGTGGATATTCATTATCAGCGATCAGACATGCACCAAGTGAATCCATCCTTACATATACATGACACAGATATTCTAGAATTGGAATCAATAATTAACATGATGATTATTATTATCATGTAATGGTGATGATGATAATTTAATTAACTGAAGGTGCCTTTTCCAAGTAAATGGCAAACATTTTGGAACCGCCCTCTCTCTCCTCTGACAGACAACGAAAAGTCATGGAAAAGTCAACCTGAAAGCTTATATGGCAGGTGAAAAGTTCATAAGGTTTATCAAATCTAATGCATATAATGCAATCTAAAGAAAATCAAGATAAAACTGACCAATTAATTTTCATATAGATCTGATCAGTAAGCCTGGTCTACATGTATTCTGACTTGTGACAAAAAAAATCATAATAAAATTGGTCCTTTCCTTATAAATGTCTTGTTGTACAATGACATGATGGCAGCCACAATGGATAAAAGGGACACTAATGGCAATCTGATTCTATGGATTGAATGGATTCTATATATCATTCTGACATTTACTATAATGGCCAATTGCACCTGACCAGGCAAAACTTCTATACCACTATTGTTCAGGGGTTTCATTATTCTTTGACACAACAGGCTGTTCTATAAAAATAGGCAGCTGTATTGAATAATTTCCCATCATATTTTAGCTAAGATGCAAAAATAACCAGCGATAAGGGGTGCAAAACATATGGCAGTAAACTGGCAGTAATATAAAGAGCACTGTTGGTGTGAACTAAGTTTCTCAAGCAGCTCAAGTTTGTTAAGGTTGCTGGTGGCAATAATTTAGGGTATAGCTGATTCTAGTGATCCGACCAACCTTGTTCTTTTACTGTAGCTCGTTCATTTGGTCTTGTTCGTTCCACAAGAATCTTACTTGTAAACTGCATAAACTCTTTTACACTTAAAACAAACCAATAATCAAGTTAGAACTCCTAAACTACGGTAATACAATATAAGATCCCACCAAATTAAACAAAAATAAAGCAAAGAAGTAAATTGTTATAAATATTAATAATAGGTAACTTTTAGATACATATGATAAGAGACAATTAAACAGATCAATTCATCAGCTGATTCCAGCTGATTACAATGTTTCAAAACGTTATGGTGTATACTATAATCTGATGGCAGGCAATGACATGGTGAGTGATCTCATTTAATTAACACACCAATTAAACAAGTACGCCACTTTTTGGGGATATATGGAAATACACAAGGACTTGTTATGTAATATTTTAACTGTTAACTATACAGTCTGACAAATAAACATTTCAAAATATCGTTAACTAAATTGGATTAGGTTAGAGGGTTTAAAAATAAGTTAATTTTATACTAAAGAATAATGAATGGCCAGCTGGTAAAAGCTTTGTAAATCGAATACAGATTTCGGTATAAACAGATCGGTAGTTAAACACATGATTCAAAACAATGAATCATAATCTAATTTCATTTCTAGGGACTAACTTATTTTGCTAAATGATTGCAATCAAAAGTCAAACCGTACCTTGATCGTTGAAAATACCCAAACGACTG
Organism: Anemonia viridis; assembly: GCA_900234385.1. Taxonomy (NCBI): domain Eukaryota; kingdom Metazoa; phylum Cnidaria; class Anthozoa; order Actiniaria; family Actiniidae; genus Anemonia; species Anemonia viridis. Next base: position 5,541 of record OCZR010211031.1, on the reverse strand, counting down.
CAGATCGAAGGCTGAGACGAGAAGTTTAACATGAACATCTTTATGGAAGATACACAAGGCAAATAACTTCATGTTTAAATGGTCCTTAACTTGAAAATATAATTTAAAATTCTTTTTCGTCGCTCATAGAAATATAAACCCTCTTTCTTTCTATTTTGGGAAGATTACTGACTGCCAGGTTACGTGGCAAAAATGATGTGGTTGAACGAGAAGAGACTGGGTAAGAATTGGAAAAAATTCTTTAAAAAAATGTTTTTATCCTACTTTCGATACTCTTTGGTTAAATTATATCAAATAGAATAGAATAATTTAACTTCTATTAACAAGTTAATGCAGTATTTATTGATTTTAATAATCAACCCACTGTTGGGATCCCTTTGTGAACAAGGGACACAGGGATCCCAAAAAGGATTTCAGACAAAAAATATAACAAAACTTAGTTTTTTAACAGCAATTTCATTAAATCAAGAGGAGGTATGGTAAATTCATAATTTATCTAGCAAAAGTACATATTCTGTCATTTTCTAGAAATCGAAAAATGAAATAAATATTATTTTACTTAGATTGAAATAGTGGGGTAAGGTTCTAAGATATGTAACAGATAGTTAACTTCAAGTAACTGCAGGTGCTTTTACCTGATCTTATCTGCTCGATGAACTCCGATCCTCAGGCGACCTCAGGCTGTCCCTCAGGCTGATCATCAGGCGGATATAAGAAGAGGATAGGCGGGCTTCCTGTATCATATCCTAAGTCACGTGACGGCCGTCAATTAGAAACCCTAATCGTTTGCATGTCACTAGTGTGTTCACAAAAACTCTACAAATGTTGGCCCTTTTTGGGGTGTTATACCCAACTTCTCTCAGTAAATAGTTTACTCTATGATTCCACATTATGTTACAGCCAAGACCTTTACAGTTTGGTGACTATAGTGGCTTTACAAGGCGCCGTAGCAATCGGAGAAACCGTAACTCAAGGCGACCCAAACCCGAGTACGAGCGAAACGTTGTTTCCGCATTTTTTGCTCTTGCTTCTGCTGTGTTGATCGCGATAGCTGAAGCTGAACCGAAATGGCTGAGGATTGTCGGTGGAAGATGTTCGGGGGATTATATTGGGTTATATAAAGTGATCGCTTACAAGTCTGCGAAAAGTTTAGGTGAGAATCGAGAATTGTTTTGTTGTTATTGTTGTTTTACGTCATTTCTTGAAACCTACACCTAAGCATGACGTCTCTTTCTGAGTCCCCTGACAAAGTGGTACCTAAAACAAAGATCATACTACCTTTTCTCATATCTAAATTGGTCTATTTTTACCAGGAAAATGTCCTACACATATTTACATGTTCATTTATGTAATTAATTAGCTCTATTCTTGTAAAGTTTTAAGCTTATTTCGCTTTTTAAGATATAAGCTTACATAACCTTGCATATCTTGTTGGTAGATTATAATCGACCAAAAGTGTTCAATATATTATGACAAGAAATTCTTTATACAACGATTTTTTTGTATTCGTTTCAGCAATACAAAAAGCTTCTTTAAATAATGTGGTCTGCATGACGATACTACATGATTTATACGCTGAAGTCATAGATCTGTCTGGTCATGCATGCACCTACAATGTTCATGGAATTTTTTTGTTTCTGTCATGCATCGTGCTCGCCATGCATACTCTCCCAATAAAATATTCTTTTTGAATATTTTGGAAGATTTCTGAATAATTCTATTAAGGAGGGGTGGGAAAACATAAGAATATAAAGAATACTATAATGAATTAATAAATTATTTAAATCGACGTTGAATCATCAGCTGTGATGCCTGCTATTTTTAAACAAAGCGACATTAACATACCCCTTTTTTCTTTCTTTTTACTAAATTTCTAAATTAGATATTAAGCACAACATTATCTCCCATGCCCAAGATATTCATGTTCTTGGACCTAATGTTATTGCCACTGTGATATATAATGGTCTTTGCTGCTATGTTGGCTGAACTTAACCAAACAAGGGCTAATTCTCACTTGAACAAGGAAGTTTAAGCTTTAATTACTTAGTCATGTGCTCCCCCCTCATTAAATATGCAAGCTAGCTTTACATGTCTCCCTCTTCTCAAGCATGTTAAGGCCTGGGAATTTAGAGCAAACTGGTAAAACTCATAAAATAAGATTTCTCAGTTGCTTTTGTACATAGATCACCAAGGTTTACACCAATAGTGAGAATTCAGATCCTTAACATTTTGAGCTGCGCTCGGTCCGAACGGCATGACCTCAAGCCAAATATTTTCCCGTCCAGCCCTCCCACTCAGTCAATACGTACATATTATTTAAGCATTTTTGAAGCATAATATTTGGTAGTAAAAGTAACCATGTTCTGATCTACCACTGCAGAGCAACCATTTTATAGTTGTCACAAATCCTAACATTTTCTTCTATCTTCTTATTTCAGAGGAGTATTGTTACACAGAGGCTATGGTTACAATCTTGAGAGTTACGGTTGGAATCTGCTGTATCAGTATCGTGGCTAGTATGTTTGCCTGCCTTTTGGATTTGTGTGGAACATTAAACAGGACTTTGAAGTGCTTGAAAAACAATTCTATTGCTAATATATTAACAGGTAATTGAAAAAATGCATATGGTTAAATTTAGGTTTGTGTAATTTATAATATAGTTATTTTTTAGGTGGTAGGGAGGGGGTGAGGTGAAGGAACTGATCAATACATATCAAATGAATGTATATCAATATTTGTCCAACAGTAATTTGCTGCTTCAAACTGTATCATTAATGTTTGAACACATGTTGTACGTGCAGTAGTACAAGTTTTGTTTAAACACATGGGCTAACAGTTGACATTTTGCCAAAAACCTCATTCCTTGAGAAGCCTATTGTCAACTATGCATTCTTAATGTCATGAAAGCAAAAACATACATGGCAATTAAGAAATGAAACAGTGATTTTTAATCGATCCTTATATTAATGTTACCATTTTTATGTTCAGTTATATTTTGTGTGGCTACCAATGGATTAATTTACTGGGCAACACGACTATTAGAGCACAGTAGTAATGCTCAAATTAAAGGCAAAGAAACAACAATAAAAGTTAAATTTGAGGTAAGTTTCTACTTGGTTGCTGCTGCTGGGGCATCATCAGTGCTGGCCACTGCCTTTGGACTACTGTACTGTCAAAGACGGCATAGACAACGTTCTGCATCAGATGATGAATTATCCCTTGAACTGATGTACTCAATGAGTCATGCAGACTCCCTATCTGATATCCCACCACCTGCATATTCTCCATAACTGGATTATCATCATGGATTGGATGACGAGAGGCAAGACGTCTCTATAAATCAAGGTCTCCAAGAAGGGTATCTACAGTATGTTAGATTTCTATAGGCATATGGTACCTTGATCACTCTGGATTAATCATGAAAATGATTCAGCTTCCATAGCACCATAAAGAAAGCTAGTATCCATCTTCAAACTAACTTTCATGTACCAGTAATGGTCAAGTTTTCCACAGGAAGCCCACCACCAATGAATTTCCTAAACTGTTTTATGAATACATATGGACCTTGATCACTCTGGATTAATCACAAAAATGATTAAGCTACCATGGCAATATAGAGATAGCTGGTATTCACCTTAAAACTAATAACCCACTTGCGAGATATGCTTCGCTTGTCACATACAAAAGTTTCACTACGAGGCTGCTTGCGAAATTAAATATATTCTCTTTTTCTGTCATGGAACACTCAGAGCATTATGCACAAAGCCTCACATCGAAACCTTTGTGCATGACAAGCGAATCATATCCCTCAAGTGGGCTATTTTCATGTAATCATCAGTCTTCCACATGAAGCCCACCACCACTATATAGTCAATTAATTTTCCAAATTGTTTTATAAAGGCATTAGGATGAAGATACTATAGAGTAAAAGCACAAGCTCCTTATTGAAACATGTAAATACATTATAAACTAGATAAAATCTAAAGAATTATATATTTTTGTATCCAACGTTCAACAAAATATCGCCAAATGGAAAACAAGAAGATTAATGTTGTCAGAATGAATCCTGTTTTAGTAATAATTTGAATTCAATGTTCCATTTCAGTTCAATGTTATACATTTACATGTGAAATGTTTTTTTGGTATAATACTATATATATGCAAGTTTACATAGGATAGTTCTGTATAGATCTATAACAAATTTTGTCATTTGGGAAATTCCTCTGACTTCATATTTTTCATCAAACCATTAAATTAAAACTGCATGGTCATACATGTGCACCTTGAACAATATCAATGCTTTTAATCACATGGACACTTATGATGCAGGGCTTCTGATATATTTATTGAACTACTGCTGTAAAATCACATTAAATCTATATCTATTGAATGTGTCAAGGTAGATAATTTTATCACCGTAATTGAGAAAGAGTTTAGCTCGACCAGAATATCGAAAGTGCGTGATTTGTAAAGTTTTATTGAGGACACTAAGATTACCAGGACAAATGTATTTTGACGCATCAGACAAAATGCATTATATTTTCAGAAGTCACTGCAGAAATAGCTGTTGTTACAGTTGAGCCAGCATGCCAAGAACCTTTTGTTTTGAGGATCATTCAAGTGAGGCTATTGATGGTTGATACAATACTTGTCTCATTTGCATCTTATCTGCATACAACTGTAATAACAGCACTATTGTCCATGAGTACAGGTTAAGAACCCAGGGGAATGGACCACAAAACAATAATATTTGTCCCTTATCTCTTTTGGTAATGACAAAAAGTTACATGGAACTCCATGAAAATTACTGAACTTGTTGCTTTTATGAAATGAAAACGTCAAAATTAAAAAAATTCTGTGCATAAGTATTGAATGCTAAGTAATGCATGTTCTCAAATTTATTAATATTTCATTGAGACACAACAGAGCAGTTGTATGACTATGAAAAATGTACCACATGGACTGTGCCTTGCTGTGACAGTGTCAGTGAAGTACCATGTACATAAATGTTCAATATTCTATCCCATGCGCATGCCATATATAATTGCCATGTGCCGATCTTTCATACTCATACGGAATCTTCTCTAAAATAAATGCTACCATGAGAGTAAGACAGAAACTTTAAATTATCCAACCTTTCAGGAATTAGGTGTAGAATATCCATAACAAAGCACTTTTAATTAAATCTCAACAAAATTACAACAACTGTAATTGTAAATGACTGTAATACTAAAAGTTACAATACATGTTTTCAAATTGTCAGCTTTGCTTTAACAGAACATTGTATATGTATATCAAAGAACATTGTATCAGTTGCATTCTTTAGGAAATATAATATAGTTATATCTATAAGTTCACTGATCAGAAACTAGCTTATTAATATGTACTAGTAAAGTAACATTTTAATTAAAAGAATACACTGTAAAATAAAATTGTTTTTTTTAAATTAAAATGAAAAAGTATTCTTATCTTTTCCTCAGGTGATTTAAAAAATATTTTGAAAAGTAAAGCAGTTACCGTACTCATCATTAACTTTCTACA
>OCZR010210173.1:5478-16663 GCA_900234385.1 Anemonia viridis | reverse complement strand
ATTATTATGAATTTTTGATCCTTGAGACCCGAACATAAATGGTGCACCCCTCCCTGAAAAAATCCTGGGAGTGCATAGTCTTCTGCGCAGCCGTTATTTGTCTAGCTCCCTTTCCCCTGCGGTCCACTACCGCCAGCCACTAACGGCTACTCACTTGAGCTGAACATTCCATTCCTATTAATTGACCAATCAGCGTTAGGCTTCCATATTCTGGAAACCTGGATTAACTATGACTGAGCAAATAAAACAATAAATTTACATCGCTATTCAATAACTTTTTCGGGGTTACATGCATTTTGTAATATTTACGAAGCTATTATGTAGATTTCTTCACAAGAAAATTTTCACTTGTGATTCTGTCAAATTCTTTAATTTCGCGGCAAATATATAACAAGTAATATGATTGGTTCTCGAATAACAATTGGAATGGAATGTTTGGATCGAATGAGCAGCCGTTAGTGGCTGGCCGGAGTGGACCGCAGGGAAATGGGAGCTAGACTAATAACGGCTGCGAAGGAGACTAGGGGTACACCCCTCCCTGAAAAAATTTCTGGATCCGCCCCTGGGGAGGATGGGTGTTGTATCCTTACTCAATAATTCTCCATTCATTCTCTCCTCAGGTCTGTTGCTTGCTGGTTTGACACAGAAGGAACTTTGATCTCAGAACTTTTTGATAAAGATGTCAAGGAACTCCATAAAAGTCTTGGTGACAAGAAAGACAACTAAGACAGTCCAAACAAGTCCTTGAAAAGCCAGTCCTAGAAATTCATCCCATATACTAGAAAAAAAATCTCCTTTAACTTGTTTTGTCAACAGTCATTTTATTTTGGAATAAAAATCTTGTTGACAAGACAGACGATTTACTCTAGCCCGGTCCTTGACCGATGTCATTAGAATTTCACCCTACAAACACTAGAAACAAAATCTCCTTGGTGGTAGGAGTCTTGGTGGCTTAATAGACCCTTGGAAAGTGTCTTTTCTTTGAGATTATTAAACAAAATCTCCTTGGACTTTTGTTTTTGAAAATTTACATCACACCTGTGTGTGTGGGGTAATATTCATGGTTCCGACTTAACTTAGTTACTGTTGCTAAGTCCCACAAGCTCAACAAATTAGCCAGAATATCTCAGAATTTAAAACTCTGATCACGGAAATGAGATTATAAATCGTTTCAATTCTTTACTGTCTCATGAAAATAAAATAAAATTGCCTTGTAATCCTTGTAGTTCTCTTCAAAATAGAAAACGTGTTTTTGTTTGTGGGACAAGATCTTAATTCTTCGGGAAAACTTCTGCGAAGGTGATTCGTCACTATAGTCGGAACCATCAATTGGATGATAAAGATTGCCAAAAACAATGAGAAACCATTTAAGTTATTTCTTTCAAAACATAGAGAAGACTCTGATTTAAAGGGGCACTTGGACGAAAATGCCCCAAAAATGAAAATGACTTGAAAACTGATGAAACTTATCCATATGACACTCATAGTCCCAAGCAATAAATTTTCCCCTCAGTCATAAGTGGTGGATAAAAATTACGTATTATATTAGCATCTGAATTTGGAGTAAATGACGTCATTTACTCAACCCTATTGTTCTCCGAGTTTTTAAACCCAAATCTCTTGGAGATAATGTGTCTAAAATAGAGACATTTTATGGAGGTTTTTCTTAAATGTCTTCTATATTCATTTTATCCACAAATATTTGATTTATTCGGACTTTCAAAATTTGGGGCGTTTTCATCCAAGTGCTCCTTTAAGGGATACCAACCATGATAAAATCCGAAATATCTTCATTGATAAAACATTTATAAACTGCAGAATTAGCCAATCAATAAATAACTACGGTACCTTGCATCAGTGGTTTAACATGGGTTTTTAAGCCTTCCAATTCCCTTGCTATTTTAAGATTTCAATAAGAAAATCCATAAATTTTCCATTATTAGCATAGTGGACCCTAAATCAATTTTCTAGGACTTTCAAGGTCATGAAAAATCCATTATCAATAGTCCATACCTTACCAAAACCAGACACAAACCCTGTACTAATTATGCCGTCCCTTCTGAGGACAGCCTATAATTAGATATGCTAAACCAAGGGTAAGAAAATATGTAATAAAAGTGTAAATCACACCTTGAATCATTGAACAACAAATTGGATTTAGGATATTACTTTCTGGCAGGCTAATATACTTACGCAGAATTCGAACCAATCTTGGCAGACTATGAAATAAAATACTCAAAACCAATGCTATTTTTGTCAACTTGTTTGAATCATAAGATTTTAACAAAACCACAATAATGCCCTCAACAGGTACCTGGGTAAAACAATCACATCTTAATGCATAACTTATTATAATAATCCAGCTGATATTTTTTATTTCACAACAAAAAAGTTGTATTTTAAAAGCTAAGGAAACAAACACTTTCTTAATATTCAATGACAAAAACTACAAACTATTTTACTGAAAATTGCAAAGAAAAAATAAAAAAATTAAGTTTAACAAAAAGAATGTGGTGACAGTTGCCATTTGAAATCACTTTCAACATTGCATGCAAAGTGCTATGCATGAAATGAAAAGAGTTTCATGATGGAAATGTCAATATTTCTTCAACTATTACAGCATCAACATTCCTTATCAAACTTCCTATTCTTTGTATAATTATCATCTTAACATTATATAAATCTTACGACACTTCACACTCTAATCTACATCACAAGAGATGCTACAGAACTTGTGTTAGCTGAAATATTGTTCAGAGTGCATTCAGTCGAACTGTGAAATAGATAAATTTATCTAAATTAGGTGACGTCACCTAAAATAGTAAAAGCATGCCAAATAACGGTCATGCTATTCCGGGGGTTTACTTCACCAAAGAATGTGGGTAAAAGGGTCAATCTAATCATCATTTTCCCCCTGGATTTTGAAGCCGTTGGCACATGATTTTTGAATTTATGTGACGTCAGCTAAAATAGAAAATTAGTTATCTATTTTAGGTGACATCAACTATTTCACATTTTGACTCTATAAATTCACAAATTTTTCATTGAAACTAGGCTATATATGGTATAAGTAAACTTAAAATAATCATTATCTTAAGAAATGAAATGTATCCCAGTCCATGTACTGAACAATACAGTACAAAACTTGTGCATGGATTCATCCTATTTAGTCATTTCTTTTCTTCATTCCCATTCACTTTATGTTCTTTTGGTCACTGGATCTTTTCCCATTAATTTACTTTCATTCCCTTGACATCTCCCTCATGTCTGGTCTTGTTTAGATGGTCTTTAGTATCATTTTCCAGCTTTCTAATGTCATCCATCGTCATCCCATGCCAACGATCCAACCAACAAAACAGCTGACGATGAAAGTTATGAAGAAGGCGTCTCACAGCATCGACGATTATAGATTCTACTCTTGTCTGTAATCCCCACCACTTGAATTCTATCTCGTAAAGCTTGAAACAGGTCATAAATGGGTAGTCTCCTCTCTTCTCCCAACCTTTTGACAAAGGACCACGTCCAGTTTTTTCAGAGTGAAAGATACTTGGATCTTCGTCTTCTTTGTAGTCTGATGCATTTTCTGGTGCATCGCAGATATCTAAACGGATAACTTCTCTCTTTTTTAATTCTGACTTAGTCAATTTATGAACATTTTTGTTCTGTTCATCTTCAGGAAGGCCTTCTTTATGCCAAGTGTCGATGAAGATCTTGAAGCTTTCCTTCATGTATGCATTGGTGTACTCTGTTCTACAGAAGGGATAAGCATTCCAGGCTTTCTCATGAACCTCTAAAGATCCTGTTGGAGCGAGCAATCGCACGACCGCCGGTACTTTACTGGCTAAATGCATAATCTTATAGGTATACTGTCCATCAGGATACTTTTCATGATTCTCGTAGGGTTCATTTACTACCACTTCGATTCCTTCTCCTCCACCAGTCTCGTTCTTACTTGCTTCAGCAACAGCATACAACTGCCCTATTCTGTATTCTTCGACTGAGATTGGTAATGGTATTTGATATTCTATGATTCTACTCATCGTTAAAAGAGAATATCCAGAAGCATTTGGAGTAAAAAGCCTAAAGGATTTCGACACACTTGAAGGGATGCGATGGAAGGTTTGATCGAATGAATGACCAGCATGCAATACTGGCTGGCACTAGTACACAGGGATCCCACAACAACCAAAGGAGCTCTGAAATTCATTACTCCTGTTGGCTGTTGATTCCAGAAGTTGATTTTTTCAGGTAGAAGAGAACCCAGAGAAAACTCTAAAAGCACAAGCTAAGTGACAAGCAATTCTACTCAAAATGGTGAGTCCAGGGATTCGAAAACACAATTATTGCATCAGTAATTACTCTCGATTACTCATGGCTTTGAAATTAAAGAAATAAATTGGTCAATTCCATTTTTAATGCAAATCTAAAAGTTTTTTTTATTTTATTGAAATGTTGGTGTCATGAACTCCCTAACTAAATCAAATAAATCCTATGTAAAATCCTTTATCACTTGAGAAATGAATAAGTGATGTCCACTGTATTTACAAGTACACTGACAAATCTATTTTTATATATTATTGATATCAATGCCATTTAGTATTATTGCATCATAGAAAGTACATTTTCAAGTGCCAAGTAGTACGCGACACTTTTCCTCCTGAAATCTTAGAGTAATATTACTCTAAAACTATTTTCATCTTTTTTTAAACTCCATGATTGTCAACAGGTCTTATCAATCAAAAAATGACTAACTCTGACCATTGTAAACATGACTGGTTGACAGCAAAATTATAACATTTAATGTGGCTGTGTTTAGAGAAGTCTGGATTGCAGAAAAGGGGACAATATATAAATACCATGCAGTCTGGCCTGTCGAGGCATCCCCAAAATATGTCTAGTAATGTCTTAAAATATACTCACAATACCAGAATAAAATATGAACCAAACAAAATCAATGACAATCTTACTCTCCCCCGCAGCCGTTGTTAGTGCCGTTGGTCACGCAATCATCCCTCTAAGAACGGCTGTGGGGGAGACTATGACAATCGATGATAGTTGATAGTTCCCAAAGTCTGTTCATCAACAGATTGCCAATTTGCCAATACATTTGATTGATTGAAGGCCATTCATATTGCTTTTCACTGATCATCGATTTCATCAATCACATAGGCCAGGTTGTAAAGTGACACCAAAAATATCCCAATTATTATGACATTTACTGATTGTATGTTGATGCAGATGAATAATACATGCAGAAATGACATAAATAGAAACTATTTCTACCAATGCAGAAAGCGTTTTACAATTCTTTCGTATGTATTTTTGTAAGATCTAGTATTTGATCTATTTTTCATGAATTTTTAATAATATCAAATTTATGTCCAACAAAGATAGAAAAGTTCAATAGTAATATTACAGGATTTCTTGGTTGTTTTGGATTAAGTTTTCATTCCCTTGACATCTCCCTCGTGTCTGGTCTTGTCTAGATGGTCTTTAGTATCATCTTCCAGCTTTCTAATGTCATCCATCGTCATCCCATGCCAGCGATCCAACCAACAAAACAGCTGACGATGAAAGTTATGAAGAAGGCGTCTCACAGCAGTGACTATAAAGTTTTCAACCTTTGTTTGCAAACCTTTCCACTTAAACTCTATTTCGTAAAGTTTGAAGCATGTCATCAAGGGGTAGTTTTCATCTCCTTTTTTGGGCCAATCTGGTGTTTCCAAAGGACCACGTCCAGTTTTCTTCGAGTGAAACTTCCTCGGGTCCTCGTCTTCTTTGTAGTCTCCACTATTTGTTGGCGCATCGTAGATATTTATAGGAGTAATCACCCGCTTTTCGAGTTTTGTTCCAGTCAGATCATGAACATTTTTGTTCTCTTCATTTTCAGGAAGGCCTGGTTTGTGCCAAGTGTCGATGTAGATCTTGAAGTTGTCCTTCATGTATTCATTACTGTATTCTGTTCTACAGAAGGGATACGCATTCCAGGCTTTCTCGTGTATCTCTAAAGATCCTTTGGGAGCGATCCATCGGACGAATCGAGGTACTTTACTAGATAGATGGATAATCTTATAGGTATACTGTCCATCGGGATACTTTTCATGACCCTCGTAGGATTCATTTTGTACCACTTCGACTCCTTCTCCTCCACCAGTCTCGTTCTTACTTGCTTCAGCAACAGCATACAACTGCCCGATCTGATACTCCTCTACCGAGATCGGCAGGGGGATTTGGTATTCTATAATTCTTGACATCACAAATTCAAAATGAATGCCTTGGAGATAAGATTGTTAATTCTATCAAAGAGAGACCAATGGATCAGTTTCTGTCGGTCCTACCGGCTTGTAGTTCTAATGGCGGCGTGCTCTAGCGAAAGGACCACTCGAAAGGACCACTCACGTGGGAGGGGGCGTGAAGAAAATAGTGACGTAATGACGTAATTTCGATTGATTAACCAAGAAAATAAGTTAAAACAGCATTATTTGATTTCAATAAAAAAGTCATTCTAAGACTATTTATTTTATGCACTTCCGCTCTTTATCCCACTCACCGCAGTTTCTTTTCTTTTTTTTTCTATTGCATTTCTGGTTTACTCATTGTTCCTTAATTCATCATTGCTTTGTTAGTATTGGGAGTGGTTTGCGAACTATCTATTGTATTAGACTTTTTATTTTAGTTTTGTGACAGATAAAAAATTCCGTCTTTTTTCGGTTTTCAAGAAGCTATGTACGGGTTACCTGTGTCGGTTGCTACGTGATGACGTCATAATAGGCCCAAACGACCAAGAAAACATGGCAACTTTTCTTTTGACTTGAAAAAAACCTCAACAAAAACAACTTAAAAGTCATCTATAAAAGATGAATGTCACCATGCCACGCTTCAAAGAAGAACTGGTAAATAATTGGACTGGTCAAAATGGCTGTATGTTTTAAAATATGACCAAAAATTGAGCCCCAAAGATGCGAAGTCCTCGTGCAACACAACAAGTTTGTTGTGACACAAGTCTGTGTCAACATCCAGATTGTTGGCGATTAGATTTACAGCGAGTAAGAGAAGCAGTATGGCGTAGAAATGGTATTGAACCAGAAGAGTCTACTACTACAAGATCAATGAATGTTGACCAAGTGTATCTGACGAAAGAACAACGATTGGAATCAACTGATGGTGAGAATGCTCAGCATGTGGTTGTAAAAATACAACTATGATTATTTTAATTGTATGATTTAAGTGTATTAATTAGTAATTTATCGGATTTTCTACCTTGTTGCTTTCAAAAGTGTTATTCACCTTAGTTAGGTATGCTATTCTAGATGCCCTATACTAGACCTGTGCCCATTAAAATATTAACCCATTATATGACTAACTTATATGACTTTTATACCATAGAGAGCATTTGTATGGAGTAGAAAGGGTCCAGTGTAACTGAATTATGTATTCTTTTAAGAACTATAAGGTTATAAATATTCCCACTAAAGTGGGTAAAGAGGATGTCGGCAGGGCAAGGGAAATCCAGCCCTTTGCCCTGGTTAATGCATCTCAACACATAGGGTTATAGTATATTATATTATGCTAGAGAAGTTTTGGTACAGACTGTGAAAACTGGTACTGACACTGACACACCGTGCTGTGGTACATTTCACACTCATACGAAATCTGTTCTAATGCACTATAACTGCAGTCATGGGTTTAATTCTTATATACAAATCATATGCTGGTAGAGCAGGTTTTTGGTTTCTATTATGGATTGATTATTGTTCTCTTGATTCTCCAGTTTATGAGTGCCTTATATGTGTGTCTTCTTTAGGTGGACTGCCTACTCTTAAAGTAGTTGATATGTTCAGTGATCTTGATGACAGGATTAAGAGTGCACCAGACAAGAAGTTAAGACAACCAAACCTTCAAAGACGATCCACATCACTTCCATCACTCTCTCCAGACCAAAGGTAATAAAAATATACTACATTTTATTCATCTCAGAAGATATTACCACACCCCACAAATCTACAGGACCTCCATCAGAAAACTTAAGTCATTGACTTAGGGATTGATTAGAAATTAGCAGAGGGGAGAGGGGATGGTAATGTGAGGAGGGTCACAACTTTTTCAGGGCTCAACACTATTTTTTTAGATACTTACCTTTGGGCTAGTCACTGTGGATAATCACCAGTCACAAGATCTTTTTTCCACTACTCCACAGTAAACCTTCACTGGTCTGAGACTAGAATACTTCTCACGTGATATTGATGTCATTAATTTGGCAGGAAATTAATTTTCCTTGCTCCTCTCCCCTTACCCCCTACTCCTACCAAACACTCCTACCTCTCCCTTGAAAAGCGGACCAATCAAAATTTTGTGGCTACGGCCCTGGTTAGTGTCTTTCTCCCACTAGTGAGAGAATATTGATCGAGATGCTGAAAAGGGAGGGTCAAGATGAAAATGGGTCTCAAAAAAAGGGAAGGGTCATAGTATCTTAGGCCAAGCCCAAAGGGAGGGCTAGAAAATTCCTCTCTTATTGCTGGGGTTGGTCACGTCATTTCCAACCCCCAATTTAATACTTCAACCCTTCCTCCCTCCTGCTAATTTCTGACGATACCCTTACCAGTAATTGCCCCTCAAATTATAGAGTCCATTAAAGCCAGCTTTTTGAAGTCAAGCCAATGCCTTATGTTCACCCTTTGCATAAATTCATAAATTTTGGTTGGCATAAAATATGCCAATTTTGGCATACATGTATAATATTATCTTAACTCTAATTCTTGTTTTGTAGCCAACCAACTGCTTCTCCCCAAATCAAGATGCCACATCCATCACCTGTCATTTCTCCATCTGCAAGAACAGAATACCAGAGAAAGATGTTATGGAAGAAACAGTTCAGTAACCCATCAAGGGCAGAAACTTCATTGAGCAGAGAAAGTGGGAACACAGTCAAAGTAGCAACTATTGGTGTGCATGAGGTTTATGAACCAGAGGAACTAAGCCAAGAATGGGAAGAAGTGTATGTTACTTCTGCTTATCTTGTGTGGTGTCCATCTAATAAAAAGGTAAATAAAGACTTCTCTATGCTTGTTGTGCCTTTTAAGAGCAAAATGTTGTTATTTGTTACCTCTCTCAAGACATTGTATAGCTCTGAAAAAATACTAGCTAGGTCCCTGTCATCCCCCTGCTGGGTAACTTGCATCATTCCTATATTCCTTCCATTTATTACCAATATCTTTTTTTTTATTCAGAAGAGAAAGAAAAGAAAAGGATCAAGTGAAAGGTAATAACATTTTGAGATATGTGGTGCAAAAAAAATGAGAATCAATGACTTTTTCTATTTGTTGAGTAGTCATAACTATACTATCATGTATATTTTTACCAGTTCAAGGTTGGCAATTGAACGGCCAAACTCTAATAAGGTTATACCAAAAGATGTTACTGAAGACTTTGTTCCTGCTGCCATGGAAACCATAAAAACAGTGAGTTAATAACACTGCAAAACATAGGTCTAGCTGCATAAAAAGTGCAAAAAGAATTACTGTTGCTAGTACCACTAGAGAAAATATTTGTGCATACATGTATTTCAGCATGTTTTCCAAGAATTTGTGAGCTTTTAGAAAAGAAACTAAAAGTATCCTGAGCCTCTGAGAGCAGGACAGCAAGCCACTGCTTACAAAACCAATCTCAGTCTACTGCAAAGAAAATAGGTATCTTTTGACACTCAGTCCACATCTCTAAGATATTTATCAACTTGATTCAGGTTCGTCCAAAGTCCACTAAGACACCAACTGGTGGTCAGCCATACTCACCCCACAAGAGTCCTGCTACCCAAACAAGCCTTAAACAATATGGGTGAGTGGACTGAACAAATAGAACAACATCATTCAGATTCATGTTTATATATGCATGACTAATGCAAAGTTAATAGTGTTGATGATGATGATGATGATGATGATGATGGTGGCAATGATGATGATAATGATGATGAAGACGAAGATGATGATGATTTTTTCCACTTGTGTTTTGTAGGATGGAAGATCTTTCAGATTTACCAAAACCTATTCTGTCTGGGATGTTGAAAAGGATTAAACAGAGGTATGGTAACAGTATCCATTCTTGCTGAGACAAAAGTAGATTTCTGTTGTGATGGCCGATTTTCATGGCGTTATCAAGATGTTGTTGGTTTTGTCAGATGCATGATTTGTTGCATTTGTCCGATTAATCTTCTTTTGTCTTGTTCCCTTACCTACCAGTCCTCCTCTATTTCCTCTCTCTCCTTCTTTCTCTCTCTTCCTTCCTTTCCGCCACTCTTTCTCGTTCTTCCTTTCACTTCATACCAGGCAGTTGTTTTTTATTCCTTTTCTTTAAAGAAGTAACGAGGTTACACCTGAACAAGACTATAGGAAGGAGCCTCAGATGGCTTCCAGTCCAACAAGAGAACCAACCACAAAAACCAAACAATTACTGGATGGTGTAGACCTCTCTGTAGACTTCGACAGCTTGTTGGCCAAAGAAGAGAAAGCATCCAAAGTTCGCCTTGCAGTGGACATTAATTCTCGATTTACAACTCCAGAAGAAGACGAAGAAGTAGAAAAACAAAAGGAACTTGAAAAAAATGAAAATGAAGCTGAAGCACATTCAACAAATATTCTCGACTTGGTCAAAAAGGTTGAAGACAAGCCTGCACAGTACAAATCAAGTCGTGAGTTACTGCGGTTAAACTCCATTGGTGTTCCAATTGAGGACCTTCCGTCACCCAAATCCCACCACTGTATGAGTTCTATTCCAAGAAGACAGAGTTTGGGTGCGGCTCTTGAGCCAGTTAATCTAGTACCTATCGAAGGATCCCCAATGAACACACCTCCTAATGAACCACAGGCTACCCAAGTAGTGAAATTCGACAACCTCAAAACAAAGAGGTCAAAGAAGACAAACGATTTTTTTGTGAATATTCCACATGGTCGTGCTAGCTCTGCTTTGGAACGAAGCCCATATTATGGTGAAGAGAATACACTGTACGTCCACCAGTCTTTCAGGTATGTGTGAGTTAGCCCATGTCCTGACCGCGTAGATCAGCCCAGAGGTTGGTTCAGGGTTTGATCTGTGAGTTAACCCTGTCCTGATGTAGATCGACCCAGAGGTTGTTTCAGGGTTCAATCTGTGAGTTAGCCATGCCCTGACTTAGATCAGCCCAGAGGTTGTTTCA